>JAFIRS010002886.1:0-173112 GCA_018342105.1 Gonioctena quinquepunctata | reverse complement strand
AACAAAAAAGGGATGTTCAAAGGATTAAATCATCTGCGACTAAAAGATAGTGATAAAGTTTACCATTCTTTTGCAGATGATCCAATCGGGATTTTATGAACATCGGGAACTAAAAAGATGGGTGACTAAAGTTTATTTTTTCAGTCGCAGATGATCCCATCTGATTTCATGAACATTTTGGACTGAAAAGCTAGTGACTAAAGATGATCCCACATCTGATTTTATATACCTCCTGTTCATATTTTCAAACAAACCAATCTATCTGACCCCATGTCAGATTTGAATATCAAAAAACACTAATTTCAAAGTGTCTCTCCAAAAGAAATATTCCTAACTTTTTTCCATCTTTGCAAAGTGAGATTGCTTCTAGAAATGTGATTTCCATTTCTTCCGGTGTTTCTGATGATCGTGCGTGCGTGAAATAGATTTTTGTCGGCAAAAATGTATTGGATGCTTCTCTTGCGTCAATGTTACAAACGATTTCTGGTGAGTACTCTCTTTTGGAAAATATTCTACTTTGCCTCATTCCTCTATATGAGTTCTTCATTGAGACTGGAATAGAAAATCAAATAACTATCTGAATAAAAATGCATAGTTTCAATGTCATATTTTTTCTTTTGAGTCCAGCATGGCTTTAACTGGGAAAGTAGTTGTTTTCTGTTAGACATTCACAAAAAATAACTTCAATTTTATCGTGGATTTTTCAATTCACAGAAAAATCTTTCTATTCAATACTCAATTGAGAATGTTTTCCTTTTCAACATGAATACCCCACAAGAGATTATCTTGAACGATGGAAGATAGTTACTAAAGTTTATCTTTCAGTCGCAGATGATTCAATATCTGATTTCATGAACATCCTGTTCATATTTTCAAACAAATCAATGCTAAGAAGTTTCGATAAATTAATAAAAACGACCACTTACAGAGCCGAAAATACACGGAAATGAAAAATCTCCATGTGATTGTGTCTGTCTGTGAATCAATAACCGATTTGATTCAAATTTGGTATCTGGGATTTTCTCCGGACGATTTCTTTAGTCGGATTTTATTTATTAGTTAGTTCCGTAAAAATAGTTAGGTGAATTGATTATTATGGACAAACATATTAGCAAAAAAATTTCGCAGGCAAGAGTTTTTTTTAATTGTTACTTTTGCATTTTGAATGTGTATTTTAACCTCTATCTCAGTTACCTTATCGACCCTCTGAGTTATTAGAATAAGTTGAAAAAACGGGGCCTCACCTGGGATCCGAAACCAGTCTTAGGGGATTTTTTCTCTGAAAGTGAGATTCGAACCTTCGCTAGTGGGACACAGTGATAGAATTTAGGTTTAATGGCAGCCTTGAAGGTGCCCTTGAATCTAAATTACTGACAGCCATGAAAAAATTTGGTTGTTGTAACATCTATAAAACTTTATAAAGCTTCCATAAGTCTAGAGGGACCACTCATGAAAAGTGTTTTCAGTACTGTTTTGTTAATGTTACTACAAAACTGTTTAGCCACATCTCGAATCGTTGTTAATGTAAAAGAGAAACATTTAATAAATCTTATTTCCAAAATTTACATTTGAAACGTGTTTCTTCAACTGATGGCAGAAAATTGGACAGTGTCATTAATTTTCCCATACAAAAATTTGAATTCGGACCAACATTCTGCTCAGGATGGAATTAATACTCTTCATAATATCTACACCATCTCTAATCATTTCCAATGGACACTATACGGTATATTGCAAACACCCTTATTCTAATTGTTGGCACCTCTTCGATGACTCCCGTGTATTTTCCAAGACTGATTCTCTCATCTCCCAGGGAGCATGTGTCCTTTCCATGAGAAAGTTGATGACCCTGAATTCTGATGGTGTTGTGGGTTTTCTGGGTTTTCCTCCCGGGCTTCAATCAAGATTTTCATTTTGAAATTATTTTATATTTAACACTTCGTTTTGTATTTTAAATTGATTTTATATCTATGTATTATTCTCAATGAAGTTGAATACTTGTTTGAGCTTTTTATCTACAATATGTGAAATGCTAAATATTTCTGACGGGACTGTATCACTATTGCGACATAATTCTTTACCATTGATAATCATGGAGTCCATGCAAGTTGTTGAGGTTGTTGCATTTCTTGTAGGTTCATTTATACGCATGATAGTAACCAAAATTTTCGATTGAGGAATTTTGTTGCAACATACTGTATTCAAGTCACCCGTTGTCATATTCGCTTGATGGTTAGGGAGATGATATCATTCATAACATCTAACATGTCACTGAGTTTGGTGTTAGGAGGACGATAAAATATAGCTTAAGGAATTTTATAGGTACTTATCTTATATTCCAGAATGTGTATTCAAAATTCACTCAAGATAATATCAGAAATTTCACATTTCCACTGTTTTGAAGTCTTTTCCGTATCTTATAATGAATCCCATAATTTTGTTAGCCTCGTTTAGAAATGTGGCCTATGTGACTGGTAAAACAGTTTTTTGTCTATTTTATACCCAAATCTCCCATCTCATGAAATTAATAATTGCCTCAATTTCAAATGTATACTGATACATAGTTTATTTTATTTTTATTAGCATGTCATGTATTTTGCTCGAGTAGCTGCATTTATTCGAGTTGACCTACATTTTGCTTCAGTTGTAAGCTTCCAAGATCTTGTATAAATATGAATGTAGTAAAAAAAGCTACCTTGATAAACCGGACGCTCCCTACACCTTCACCACCTCTAACTCGACAATAGGATGAGAGCGAATAAAAACCCATCTTGGAAAAGCAAAAAGGTGCGAAACCCATTCACGTATCATACCACCGATAGTCAAATTAAATTCGTTTCGCTCCCTTGTCGTTCGCCACAAAAATACCGAGATCAAAGTTGACGGATGGAACTTCGAGATAGGCCTCCCAATTACAATTTTATATCGATTTTAGTCAGAAGAGTTGACAATTAGTTAGTCATGGGTTACTTGAGAGGCTGCGGGGAGAAATATTTTTTAAAAAACATTTCAGAATTGATCGATCACACCCTTCGTGTGTAAGGGTAGCAATAGGTAAATGGGAGTTTTTGTGACGGGTTCAATATTCTAATAGTTTTTGTGGAGCTGGAGTTGAGTTGTGCGGATGATTGATTGATGGCAAAACCCATCTTTGGCACAGGCACACCAGGAAATTGCTTGGGCCAGAAACTAAGGCGTCGAATCGAAATAAACTATCCAGTCCGAAAATATTCTATACTGATAAAAAATGGATTAGGGGACAAGGAGAAACAAAAATATTTTGTCGTAATATTGGAAGTGAACAGAGATCAATTTGTTGTATTTATCCGCATATTGTTATATTGTCATGTATTGTTATGTATATAATAATAATAAAATATTTATTCGCTCAGAATTTCCCTAACATGTGACCAGGTAGTATACAAATTTTTATACAAGTTATACAGAAATGGAAACAATTTTATATAAATGAACATGGAGATACTCACTTAAATTGATGTTACACATAGAAACTCTTTATGTTGCAACATTGTTCAAAAAATAAAACAATTATACCTAACGAATTTTCCGGTTGAAAATGAATCATTGATATCAGGATAGTGGAAGTGTAGAATGATGTTATATTCGGGTAAAGAATAGTAGCATAAAAATCAATAATTATATATATATATATATATATTCTTCAATTTCTCAGTCGTTTCATGAATAGACTGAATTGTTTAGAAGATTGAGTTATAGTATGTGAACCTTACTATACTACTATATTTTGATGGAAGCATGTGAAGATCAGTTTTCATTAAGACGATTATTTTAGTGTTAACCCAAAGATGACAAAAACTATGTCGAAACGTTGTTGAAAAAAAAATGTACAAATAGACTGAATCAGATCTTTATTCCGAGAAACTGAAGAAAAAGAATATATATATATATATTTCTTAATTTCTTGACCACATATGTTTATATTCTTTATTTTCTCGGAATAAGGGCCTTAGTCAGTCTATATATTTTTTATTTCATTCGACGTTTCGACATTGTTTATGTCATCTTCAGGTAACATTACATTACATTATTAAAAAAAAAAAATAGTAAACTGATCTTTACATCTCTACACGGAAAAGTCTTGCATGAATTATAGCTATAGAGCCCTCGTACTATAACTGAATATGTCGAACACTCCAATGTATTTTATTAAAAAAAAAAACGATAACAGATAAAACAAACCCGATACCAGCAATCTGAGACATTCAACAATGTTCATTCAATCATGAAACATGAAATGAAAGAATAATAGTTGAATTATATTGTAAGTTTTTAATGTCTCTTTTAATTTTTAAACGTATTTGATGTTATGTAACGTATTATGTTTTTAAACATTACATGTTTTACATTTTTAAAAAAAAAAAAAAAAAAAAAATATATAACACTAATTATTAAATAAAAATTTATATAATAATAAATATAAATATATATATATAAATAAATAAATAAATATATATATATATAGAGGAGATTGGAGCTGGTTATGTTTACATTATAAAGTATCACAATTTTTTGTTTGTTTGATTGTTCACCCGAATATAGGTTTGTTTGATTAAGTAACTACTCAGGTTTTAAATTTAAAAATAATTTCAGAAATGACATAAATGAATAAATTTTGGGAAAAGAGGCCTGTAACTTTCAACCCCGCGCCAGGGGCTGGTTGTTACACCACAAGGGACAAAATGTTACAACAAAAAACCAACGTAATTTAATAATTTTTATTAGGAACAATCACAGTTTCTTTTCTCAATTCAAATAAAAATAAAATATTATTATGTCTACAATGTATCACAAAGCAGTCTTTCACCTCGTCAAAACAAAAACATGGTAACTTATACCGTTAAACAAAATTATAACCTTATTTTTAAACGGAAACTTAGGTATCTTCCAACCTAGAAAAAATCAGAAACTCCTTTATTAAACGAAAACTTGATAAGAATCAACAAAATATACATTATGCCTAATCAATGAAAAATAAATTATGCCTCTCTTTGAAAATTCAATCAGATCCTGAAAGCTAAACAAAGCATGTTGAAAAGAGAAACATTGTCAATTGGATATTGAGTAGAAATATTTTTCTGTGAATTGAAAATGCAGATTTTCACTTTTAGATTTTTTCTTTTGAGTTAGGGTCCTTTCTCAATATCTATCAGATGTAGTTCAATGTCCAGCGTGGCTTTAGCCGGGGAAGTAGTTGTTTTCTGTTAGATATTCACAAACAATAATTTCATTTTTATCGTGGATTCCACAATTAACAGAAAAATATTCCTATTCATCATTCAATTGACAATGTTTCCCTTTTCAACATAAATACTTCACAAGAGTTTATCTTGAACGATGGAAGATAGTGACTAAAGTTAATCTTTGAGTCGCCGATGATTCCACCCTGTTCATATTTTTTCAAATAAATCAAAGACTGGTTGCGTTTTGAAAACGCTGTCTGCCAATCAACTTCTGTTCCATTATTGTCAAGCCACGATTGCGGCATTACAATATTGTATTTAAATGCACAAGCAAACATCTGATATCTTTTGGCATCAATCCGTAGTGAATTTGACTGCATTTCATTAAGTAACTCACGAAAATGGCCTCTGGTTCATCGTTGAAAACTTGTCTATTCTTCTGATAGCCAACTGTGAGAGATTCCATAGGTGCTTCTTTTCATTTCTTAAAATATCTTGTTAGCGACCTATGACATAATCCAAAGTCTTTTGCGATGCCACGATTTTTTTTTGTTTTGATTAAAACAGTAAAGACGCTCCTCAATTCGTGGTTTTTGTTCATTTTTCAAACACATTTGCAATGAAGTATGAAAATAATGAAAAATGGGATATGATAGCCTGTTTTATACAAACCGGGGAAAATGGAGAGGCAGCAAGCAATTTATACCACGAGAGGTATCCAGAGAGAAGACAACCTTTTAGAGATATTTTCGCAAGATTGCGACACAACATTATTGATGGTGGTCAATTTGAAAAGGAAAGGCCAAAATTATATGCATCAAATAGGGATAGGGAGTTGGAAGAAATAGTCGTTTTAGGAGAGGAGAGGATAATCCCAAAACGTCAACGCGAAATTTAAAAATATCAACAGGCCTACCAAGAACTAACGTTGGGCGGATTTTGAAAAAGGACAAATTCAAGCCATACAAGACCAGAAGAGTTCATAAACTCAGACCAGGAGATTTTGAACGCCGCATGGATTTTTGCCAGTGGTTCCTGGAAAATTGTAACCAAGTGCCTGATTTTTCGTTGAGTTGTATTTGGACAGACGAAGCTTGTGTAAGCAGTGCCGGCATTTTCAACCGCTACAATTCTTATACTTGGGCACAACAAAATCCTCATTCTATTGTGGAGCAGAGAAGTCAAGGAAGATTTGGATTTAGTGTATGGGCAGGTGTTTTTATGGTAGAATTGTCGGCCCGTTCATTTATAATGACAGTCTCACATCTCAGAGGTATTTAGAAATTTTGAGGCGATAAAATTGAACCCCTTGTTGATGAATTGCCGCTAATGGAGCTCAGAAAAATATATTTTCAGCAAGACGGGGCTTCGCCTCACAACACTGCAATTGTCAACAATTTTTTGGCTGCAAATTTTGGCAATAATTGGATAGCCAAGCCAAACAAGCACCCAACCGTTGGCCGGCCAGGTCACCGGACCCAACGCCTATGGACTTTCATCTCTGGGGAAGGTTAAAATATCTTATTTTTAAATTGCCGACCAACTCTAGACATGAATTGGAAGCGGCAGTGATGCAAAGTTTTGCTTCTCTCACTCTCATTGAACTAATTAATTCGGCAAGAAATGTTCAAAAAAGGTGCCGCCTGTGTGTATGAGCAACTGGTAGAAATTTCGAACACCTCCTCTAGGGAAATATTTTGTTCTTTATTATTATTATTATTGTTGGAGTTTCATTTATTAGTAGCTTCCTTAACATTTGATAGCTACTAGTGAACACTTGCTTCCTGTTTTATCACCGCATCGCCAAAGCCTAATTGTTCAAAGTGTGCGTTTCAAAGTCTACATGAAAAAACCTAAAAGCTCTGCATTTCACAGGTGACTCTAGCAAAACATCAAGTGTGCTACATTTTTGGAATGGTAATTTTAAGCTCTATTGAAATATGCAAGAATATAAAGGTTGTCTGATTTTTTTTCCTTTAATAACTATTGATATAAGATTTGGAAAAATAAATTACTCACACCATTGAATTCTACGTGAAAAAGTGTTTCTGAAATTTTTGACAGGAAAAAAGTTACAGGAACTTTTAAAAAATGCACATTTTCGAAAAACATGCTGTAACTCAGAAACGATGATAGATATCGATATGCGGTTTTCACCATTGAGTTTGCCATACAAATTGATCAGTTTTTATCTATCCAGTTTAAAAACAGGACTTTCCCTTTAAAAGTGTCCAATTTGGCCCACTCGGTACATCCTACATTGGAGCCGACTCATCAGCTCCATCCTCACATTCAGCTAACTGACTGTCATAACTTTTATTTCTATACAATATACAAATTGTATCGATTTTTAGCCTTAGTAAATTGATTTTATTACCTTGGTAGGGGCAGATGTAAACTCGGCCGCATAAGGATTTATAATCTTCTCAATTGAAAGACGCCCCAAAATACGGTATGTAATCTCAGCCGATCGTAAAACTGATGATACCAAACCTTAGTTCTAAGAACTCTACGGGTCTACCTAACCTAACCTATGTTTGTAAACTAACCTACTACTGAGGATCAGAATCAGTTTTTCGACATTATAATGTCACACTTTGGCAAGGAACTAAGAACACGTTTTGAAGGTTACATTACTTATATTCCAAAAAGGCATATATTATCGGTATATACGTATACAAAATATATACAAATCATAGATCATACAGTTATTGATGACATACAATTCCACTCAACAATAACACATATTAAAATAAAAATAAGTAACATACAAACGAAAATACATATATTATTTCAAATTATTATTTAGAACTATTGTAATAATGTGAAGCAAGTTTAAAAAAATGCAGCGTAGTTATTTTCTTAGCGTTGTAGTCATTAATAATACGGTCTAAATACTCCACTTTTTTTCTTGTGTCCGAATTTGATACATATGGCTTATCCACACTTTGAAATTTTACATATATTTCACATTGATAATTTAATAAAAAGTCGACAAAAACAAATATCGAAGGATGAGGGGCGTTAAAATAGTTTTTTAGATGTGAATGGAATGATTCACAGGAATTAGTGCTTCTATCGGCCCTTGACGTTTTAGACGTCCATAAATCTGGAGGATAGATTGCACAATCCGCCACATAATTGTCCACTAAATAGTCCGCAAACGTTTGAATTTTTATTTCTTGAGGCTGAACTGCAGCTAACGAAAAAGCAAATGCGTCTCCTACTTCCTCGTGGTCAACAAACATCCTAACCAAAACAGTATCCTAACCATTTTCCTCCTTCTGTTTTATTTCTGTATTCTTTGGCAAGACCAACTTCTTGAATCTTACGCCACCAAGATTGAGATAGATGAAATCTACATCCTATTAGTTTGACTTACGGCCAGACAGTACAAGCTGCATTGTGGATAGCCTTTTCGAAATCGACGACGATTTCCTTGGGGAAAAAAGAGAACGAAAAGTCGCTGCAGCACTTCTTCACGTGTACAAAGCACTTTACATACGTTTCAGTACATTTGTCCGGCAGCACACAAACACAAGCGGTATATAATGTCCATTTAGGTAGCCGTGAATAGTAAACAGGTGCAGAAAAAATTAAGTGCAGTAGTCAAATGTACCATCTACGTAGATTTCGCTACATTTGCACAGATTCTCCAAATTTGTAACGCAACTGAATACTAGTATGTGAGAATCTTCATCATTCACCAACAAGAACTTCTCACCTCGGTTTGTGCGATAATTTGTATTTGTCTTTAGTGCATTATGAACTTTACTTTCAGATTTAGGAAGCACAGGAAGTAACTTTCTTCTAGCGTTGTCAGGGCCGATCCTAAGGTATTGGCCACCCACGTGCAAATACCAGATGTGCCGCCCCTCCAGAGATTTTTTTCTTATTTTGACTAATATTTAACGTTGACGTTATAAACTCTTGAACTCATCTACCTGTATAACGTCTATTTCACACACAACGATTTTGGACATACTCAGTGCGTATACCAACGAAAAGTATATAAATCAGTTGTTCTACAGTCTACAGACTAGGTACCTAATCATTATAATTACCTAATTATAAAATAACCTTCCTGGCTTTCTGAGTGGCAAATTTATCGATAATTTCCGTAAAATCTATTTTTTCACAGATTTCGGATTCAATAGAGATGATGGCCAAAT
The DNA here is from genome assembly GCA_018342105.1 of Gonioctena quinquepunctata. Classification (NCBI taxonomy): domain Eukaryota; kingdom Metazoa; phylum Arthropoda; class Insecta; order Coleoptera; family Chrysomelidae; genus Gonioctena; species Gonioctena quinquepunctata. The sequence goes on along the minus strand of JAFIRS010002886.1, from coordinate 163,718 downwards.
CTGAAAGCCTTTCTTGTGTCATATTATTTATCAAGTGATTTTTAATAATTTTTAATTTGCTGAAACTTCTTTCTCCTGAAGCCACAGAAACAGGTAAGGTTAAAAAAATTCTTATTAGAGCAAAATTAGGAAAACAGGAAATGAGATCATTTTTGACTATGATTTCTAATACCTCAATTGGCTGTTTCTTACCTGGAAAAATATCTTTGAATGAAGTTATTTCATTAAACAGTTGTATACCGTCTATATCTTTCACGATACTTCCTTCCTCCTGTACCTGTAACTTAATATCTAAGTCCATGCAGGCTTTCATGAGATCATCACTAGAAATGTTGCGAAACTCATACAGAAAGCAGAATATTGAAAAGCACTCAGATAATAATGTAAATCTTTCATTTACCGAAGAGATCGCGTGATCAAGAATTGCAAAATAGAAAGAAGTCTTGAATTGCTGAAAGGGATTCAAAAGGGGTTCATCACTGCCCTCGTAATCAAATAAACGGACCTTTTTCCTGAGCCTCGAACTTGGAAATTCGGGATCAATACCTAAATCTCTAGCAAGTGTTGTGGCTGATTCGACAAATATTTTGAAATTATCGTCTGATATTTGTGAAACAAAATATTTTTTTAAATTATCTAAGCCTTCAATGCATTCCGCGATGTTTAATTTAGAATTTTGAAGCATTTTACTCAGAACATCAATTCTTGATAATAAATCATGCCAAATCGAAATTGAACACAAAAATTTGAATGATTCAAGATTTTTAATTATTTATTTTGCACCATTTTTTGTTTTCGCGTCTCTGGTGGAATCTTCAATTAAGGCATTTAATGCGGTAATAATGTTTTTGAGGTCTTGCTTTAGAGGTCTAATAGCATTGATACGACTTTCCCACCTTGTTTCACGTATTTTTTTAGTAAATCCCATCGATATGGGGACGCATAAAAAAAATTATATACCTCTTGTACCATATCAAAAAATCCAGAAATTTCACCACTGGAGCTGGCAGCGTCATTAACGACGAGGTTCAAGGTATGAGCCGCACACGGCACGTATAATGCTCTAGGATTGATATCGAGAATCCGTTTCTGAAGCCCTATACTTTTCCACTTCATGTTCGATCCATTGTCGTAGCCCTGACCACGTATATCTTTAACTTCGAGCTGCAGACTAGGTATTAGCTTCTCTAATAGAAAATTGCACAGACCTTCTCCAGTGGTATTAGTTACTGAAAAAAATCCTAGAAAAAATTCTAAAATATCTACTTTACTTTTACCATCAGTAGTGTTCACACATCTAATTACAAAAGTTATTTGTTCTGTATGACTAATATCGGGCGTAGAGTCGAGAATTATAGTGTAATATTTGGCTTTTTTGACAATGTGTGTTATCTCATTACGAATAGATTCGGCTAAAATATGAATTATTTCATTTTGAAAATGCTGCCCTAAGTAGTGTGGAATACGTGTTTTTTTATCTTTGTATTTACTGATATTATTAAGGTGTTCTGAAATAACTGGAACAAATTTGGCCAACATCTCTACTGCCTTTAAAAAATTACCATTATCTCTATGATACAACTCCGTACTAGTTCCTCTGAATACTAAATTTTGACTGGCTAAAAATTGTACTACAGCAATCATTCTTTCAATGATAGCGCGCCATCGCTTTTTCTCTCTATTGTAAACATTTTGTTGTTCCGCGTCAATAGTACAATTTTTTTCCATCCTCGTCTTTATTTCGCACCACGATCTTATAGAGTTAACGTGTTTTAGAGTATTTTCATGCTTATTGAGGTTATCCGAACAATGACGCCAATCAGAAAAGCCAGTACTTACAAGTTGTGTTGAACTATCTCTACTAAACAATTTACATGCAAAACAAAAAATACAATTTAGTTTTATGGAATAGCAGAGCCACGCGCGATTTATTTTCTCCCCGTTCACTAAAGTTTTGTTATAATATGAACAGCTAAAATTTCTGCCACTCTCATCAATCGCAAATTTGAAATCTGCAACTTGTTTAGGACCGTGTTCTACCAATAAATCAATATATTTTTTTGTCAAAATGTTAGGCCAAGTACCTGGATCATCTAGTGCTACTTGAGCAGAGCCCTCTTCCTCTTTGCTCTCATCTTCACATTCGGCTTCACTGGGAATGGGACTGCTTGATGATGATCTTGCAGCTTTATCACCTTCATCGGGTGTGAAATCTATTGATTCATTGTTTGTTTCACTAGTACTGGTTGATGTTGATGGTTGAGAATAATCAAACTCCGCGATTTGATTCAAACATTTTTGTTCGGGCTCACTTTTATCCGGTTTTCCAAAATACTTCTTCAATGCTCCCGCTTGTTTTGAGATTCTTTCTTTTCTTCTATTCTTCTCTTTTCTATAGAAGGCACCTGACTCTCTTTTAGTTTTTCTGTTTTTGGACGAGGACGACATCTAAAGGTAAAAGGTAAGAAGAACGATAAGTATATCATGGCTCACAGATGCAGATAAAATGAATAGGAATTCTTCAGAAATTTTGAAATTCATCGAAATGACCTCTAAAAAGTACCTACCATTGTTAATAATTTTTTTTACTTAAAGTGTAAGAATATGGGTTATTCATAGGAAATCCCCATTCCTGTTGAAAAAGTTAGAGCAAATTATTTAAAATAAATAATGATTCGTAGCGCTCTTTCAAAATCTGGGTAAAAATTAAAATTTTCATAAACTCCCCCGGTTGGTAACCTATAATTTTGTAAGAAAATTATATTTTGTGCTAACGAATTTTGAAAGAATTGAAAATAAATTTTGAATTTTCAAACATTCTGTACTTATTTTCAAAACGAATCATCGCGACAAAATTAGTTTAAAAATATGCCCACTTTTTTTATCTAATTAGAAAACACCCTGTACAACATTTCATTCGTTCATAAATCTAGTTAAGAGCTTTGGTACTTACCACAGTTCTGATTTAAATATTTAAACGATACTCAACAGCAACACCTTGTCACTAATTTCCAATATTAACTTACACTTGCACTTGATTGTGTTTATGACCAGTCTTATTGTATGTTGATTCAAAATTAAATGAACATTTTGAAATGAAAATGGTTTATATATAGTGGCGAAGTACCAAAAAAAAATCCGATGCCGCATCCCTTTAACTTTGTCGAAACAATCCATTTCTTATCTATAAAGAAAACCGCTAAAATAAAGTTTTTTTTGACCATTGACCTGCGAGCCGCGTGCCGACTGTGATATATATAGTCTTTACAAGTAGGTTGGCACGGCGAAAAAAAATTCAAAGGAGGCCGCAGCGGCGAAACCTTTGAAAAAAAGCCGCCCGGCGAACAGCAGCACGTTTTTTTCAAAGGTTTCGCCGCTGGTACCTCCTTTAAAAATTTTTTCGCCATTCCAACTGACATCGTAAAGACTATACGTACATAAATAAGCCGCCGCACCGCACACAGGAACCAAACATACTTAGTCGTGTCAAAAATATGGTCCTTGGTTTTTTTTATAGAAATTTCAATTTTTTATGCTGCATTGCCGGCTCTGCCATGAATTTTGCTCTCAAATGAAGAATGTGTGTAGATGAGAGTAGGAGAAGATACTAATGGACAATAGACCAACACACAACACAACTAAGCACTAACGTTTCATTTTTCTTCTTTCAAAAAATAGCTGATTGTTATAACTGAATGCGGCCTGCGGTCGCCTCGCGGCCGCCCCTTAGTTTGGCCGCCCGCGTGCGGTGCACGCGCTGCACACCTGCTAGGATCGGCCTTAGCGTTGTATATATTGCGTTTCATGTAGGTTAGATCCTTTGTCTGAAGAGCTGTTGTATCTTCATTAACCATAACTGAATGTAAAATTTTACTTGGCCGACTGCTGATATCGTCAACGGCTTTTCTTTTCGCTGAGCTTGTAATGATATTTCGTTGAATATTTTTAATGATCGTGAGTGAAATTTGATCTCGAGATGGTATAATCACTGCCCACGGTGTAAACACTAGCAGAACACTTTGGCTGTTTGCACCTCCACTTCTCGCCCGTTTTCAACTCTTCTTTAAAATTGTATTTGTAGTTGTTTATTAATAAAACAACATTACCACGCTGACTTTTCATGACTGATACTTGTATATCCATAATCGGTTACACGCAAACGAATGAGATTCACTGGACAAATCTAAGATGCTACTGTTTGTATCCACACTTCTATTTGTATCCAGGGTGCAAATATTTTTAATTATAAGGGGATGAATGGGTATTTCCAAATAAAAAATATATTCCCTGAAATCTACGTAGATTACCTGGCAAGTAATCGACCTCAAATAAAGTGTCATGATAATTGTGGCGGCCGAGTTTACATACCTGAAAGCAGGTACAGCATTTTGACCGACCGATATTACATACTCGTTAGTCAGCATTGCCTGATACTCGGCCCAGTTTACAACCGCCCCTCGGTAGATACGACAGCTTCGATAGTGTACCTGAGACACCTGTTCTGTTTCGCTTGACTGACCGCAGTCAGTAAATTCAGAGACTTTTTTTTGGCTCTGGCTCTTGGACTATAACTAATTGTCAGCTTCTTCTGACTAGAATCGATATGAAATTTTAATTGCTTTTCCGATTAATTGTAATTGGGAGATTCATCTCGAAGTTCCATCCGTCCAACTTTGATCTCGGTATTTTTGTGGCGAATGACACGAGAGTGAAACGAATTTAATTTGCCTATCGGTATGGTACGGAAATTGATTTTCCACCTTTTTGCTTTTTCACGATTGGTTTTTATTCGCTCTCATTCTATTGTCGAGTACGTGGTGAGAGTGTAGGGACATTTTTTATTCGATTCGTCATGTCTGGTCTGGTAGTATACAAAAACCGTCCGGATTATGAAAGTAAATTTTTTGACGTCATTTTTATTTATACGGTTACAACTGAAACAAACTGTAGATCAACTCACAATAAATGCAGGTACTTGAGCAAAATACATGACATGGTAGTAAAAATAAAACCAACTATCAGTATATTAAAAGTAAGGAAATGGTTAAAGTTCATGATATGAGGGACTTGGGTATAATTTTTTATTGCGGACCACATAGAGTATGAAATTGCAGTTGTAATATTACAAGAATAAAGTGAAAATAATTTCGAAAACTTGATGTCAGGCAATAGACACGAGCCCAACGGGCTGGAGTGGCTATGGCTATGGCTACAAGTTTGAGAAATAAATCTGGAGGATTATTTTCTCCTTTATTGAACTTTCGTGTTGTATTCTATAGATTATTTTTTTGAACATAAACACATTTCCTCGCACAATGATACAATGTACCAAACCGGTATTGATACATTTCTTACTTTTCATGCGAATTGATGACAGACGTCAAAGTAAAAACATACGTTGTCAGACAATAAAAATGAAATACCTCAAATATTTCCCGCGGCATTTTTCTAGGTAGAATATTCCCACTATAGGTAATAATGTTTTGATTGGCCAAAACGTACATGAGTTATTTGAATAAGAAGTTTTCATTACTTGCTAGAAATGTCAAAAAATAATCACTCTTATGGAATCAGACATATCCTATATTGCTATCCATCTAAAGCAACTCAACCAGTTCTATACCTACCGTAATTTTCAACCCACCCTCAAACCGTATAGAGAATCTTCTGGATGCACTAGAACATGGAATGATTGACATTTGCAATGAAGAGGCATTTATTTTATTATTTAAAAATGACTATAATATGAATGTGGACATTTTAAGAAGGACTGAAACAGTATGCAGTAACCACGACTTATGTGATTCCCATAATTTCTTTCCCTATAACAGTACAATTCCTACTCGTATAACTAGTCACTCAGGTACTTTGGTCGATCATCTGTTGACTAATTGTAGGAATACAGATATTTCCGTGTCTATTGTAGGTAACTCATTGAGTGATCACGAACTTCAAAAAGTGAGAATAAAAAAGCAAAATAACACTAAACCAAAGCAAAGTCACTATAACAAGTAATATGTTGAATTAAACAATGTTCGTGGTGACTCGCAGAATTCGAATGAACAAATTAATACAAATATGAACATTGATGATTTTTACGACGCAATTGAAAAATGCTTTACTGACAATACTGCCTACAAGAAACTACCAAATAGGTTTAAAAGTAACTCCAAACCATGGTTCATTAGCAGAGTACTTGAAGCAATTAAAAAAAGGGATTTTAATTAAAGCAAAACTAAACAATATCCTGACAATCTCAACTTGAAGAAAATGCATAAATATTCTACAAAACAAGTCCAAGTGGAAATCAAGTCTGCAAAGGAAGCATTCTTTGCAAAACAATTTAAAAATGTATTCTTGAAAAAAAAGACCTGGGATGTTATCAACTCCATATCTACTAACTCAAAAAATAAACACATGAATGGAATAAAAATGCAAAAATTACTCTGTGATTGAGAATGGGAAGCTAATTGGAAAACACATCAACAGTTTCTTTGTCAATATCGGTCCAATGTTAGCAAACAAAATACAAGTTTAGGAAATACTAGAGTCTCGTGAAAAACTTAGTTTTGAACTCACCACAGTCGATGGAATCCTACAAATAATAAGTGATTTGGAAACAGATAAGGCAAGTGGCATAGACGATATTGAAGTGAACTGTCAAATCATGCAAAATGGAAATTAGTGCAGCGTTGTGCAAATTGATAAATCAGTCTCTGCCTACTGGGGTTGTACCAAGTAAGATCAAAATTGCCAAGGTAGTGCCTCTGTTTAAGGCAGGAAAAAAGGAAGAGTGTAATAACTACAGACCAATATCAATTCTACCCATATTGTCTAAAATTGTTGGAACAATTTTTAACATCGGGCTGGTTGCTTACTTTGATAAAATCGAGTTCATGTTTCCCCTTCAATATGACTTTCGCAAATCAAGTGATACAAGCTCAGCGGCAGTGGATCTTATATATAAACAAACCTCAACAATGGTCTCAAATGTGCCCTCGTCTCGCCTGATTTGTGCAAGGCATTTGATACTGTTGAACACAATATTCTTTTGAAAAAATTAGAACTAATAGGAATAAACGGCAAGGAATTAGCCTGGTTTAGTAACTATCTAACATGCCATAAGCAATGTGTTTATGTTAAAGGTGAGCAATCTTCTTTAATGCCAATTACTTATGGAGTTCCACAAGGCTCGATTCTGGGCCCCACTTTATTTTATATATATATATATATATATATATAACACATTCGAAATCAGCAGAAAAAATATTGAAAATGATATGAACATCATAAAGACTTCGATGAGAGGACATAAACTCAGTCTGAATGTTAAGAAATCCTCCCTTATGTATATTTCCAACAGGAAAACTATCAATCCTCAACGTATTAATTTCAGAAACACTTCCTTGAAATATTCCACCGAAATAAAATTTCTGGGCCTAATTCTAGATGAAAAGTTAACTTGGGCACCTCATATCAAATATTTACGAAATGAAATGTCCTCTGTTATAGGAATACTGAGGAGATTCAGTAATTTTGTACCGAGGAAGTACTTAAAATCAAAATAATTTTCAATTATCCATTCTCACCTTCATTATCTAACTCTCATTTGGTACTCAAACCATTGAGAGTACGTCAAAATAATGCTAACAAAGTTATCTACTCATTACCAAGCAGATTCCACACAAGTTCCTTGTATAACTCTTTCAAAATAATGTCCTTAAGCAGTATATATAGATATCAATCTTGCATTTTCATTCATCACGCTATTTACAAATCCAGACACATTAATACTTTGCTCAACAATATAACTTTAATACACAATCATGATACAAGACATAAAAATGACATAATTGTTCCACGAATCAGGACAAAATTTGGCGAAAACTCAATAACAGTGAAAGTGGTTAATTATTACAATGAACTCCCAATGAATTTTAAATCCCTCCACTCTGAAAAATTCGAGTATTGTTTAAAATATCACCTACTGAATGAAAGAATCCACTGATCCTACTATATACTGGTTTTATGTAACTGTGTTTTTTTACTTTTTATAGTTTAGTAAACTTAGTTGTTAGTGCCTTCTCTTTTCTTTATATTAGCTTCACTTGTATGTTTAACTGACTCCTTTGGGCGCGATTTTGACCCACTTCCAGACGTCCGAATTATTTGAAATTTGGCAGGTGTACATAATTCCGGTGAAAATGCATTAAGAAATTTTTGTATGGAAAAAAACAGAATGGCGGCTTCAATATGGCGTACGAGTTTTGTGATTATGGTCCGATTCGCTTCAAAATTGGTATCTGAGGGTTTTCGTGGTCGGAGATTATGATTTTTTTGTCAAAATTGAAAATTCGAGATGGCGGCTCCAAAATGTGGACGAGTTTTGTGATTATGGCCTGATTCTATTCAAAATTGGTATGTGGAGGTTTTTGGGGTCGAATATTATGATTCTTTTGTGAAAATTGAAAAATTCAAGATGGCGGCTTTAAAATGGCGGCCGAGTTTTGTGATTATGGTCTGATTCTGTTCAAAATTGGTATTGGAGATTTTTGGGGTCGAAAATTATGATTATTTTGTCAAAATTGAAGGATTCAAGATGGCGGCTCCAAAATGGCCGCGAGTTTTGTGATTATGGTCCGATTCTATGCAATATTGGAGAATAATAGTTGAAAAAATTTAATAATAATAATAATAGTTTGAAAAACTTCAAACACGCGTTAATAGAATACTAAACTAAAAAGTTGAACATAAATAATAGTTTAAAAAAAACAAAAAACACCTTTTATGGAAAACCAGACTAAAAAATGGAAAATGAGAAAAAAAATTATTTTATTTAAAAAAAAGCGTGGGGTGCATGGTATCAATAATTATATAGTACATTACACACCTAGGGCAGCAAAGTGGGAAATGTTTCAGATCAAGGTAATTGTTGGCCAAGGCGATACCATGCACCCCACGCTTTTTTTTAAATAAAATGAATGTTTTTCTTATTTTCTATTTTTTCAGTCTGGTTTTCTATAAAAGCGTGTTTTTTAGTTTTTTAAACTATTATTTATTAGTATTGTAATATCATGTATACTTTTAATGCTCTGTATGATAATTTTAAGGATATAGGATGTACCCATATAGGATGCTATAATGTTCTCTAGGTGCAACAATAGGGGAATGAAAAAAATACACAAAAAACCAGTTTTTCCAGCCACATGGCAAAATTCTGAACGAGGCTAACCAAATGATGGGATTCATTATAAGAAACAGCATAGTCTTCAAAAACAATGGAAATGTGAAATTTCTGATATTATCTTGGGTGAATTTTGGATACATATTCTTGAATCCAAGGATAAGTACCTATAAAATTCTTTTAGCTATATTTTATCGTCCTCCTTACACCACACTCAGTGACATATTAGATGCTATGAATGATACTATCTCATAACTATCAAGCGAATATGATTACTCTATTACAACGGGTGACTTGAATATCAGTATGTTGCAACATAATTCCTTAATCGAAACTTCTCATACTTATGGTTACGTAGTAGAAGAAAAACTCATCTCCACATTTTAACGGTAAGTTGAAAATATCTGATCAAAAGACATGTTTCGGGATCTTGAGGTCCCATCATCAGTTTGTGTACAAGAAAAATCTTCAAATGGAGAACTTTTAAACAATGGTTATAAGTGACTTATTGGTTAGAACATAGAGATATTCAGGTAATCCTTGGCCTGCTAGGGCTCCAGACCTAACGCCGTGTGATTTTTTTTTGGGGTTACCTGAAAAGCAATGTTTATAAACAACACTAATTTCGAAATGTAGAAAGTTAAAAAATTTGTATAAGGAATTGAGCAGCACTGATCAACAGAACTACGTTAAAAAATGTTCGCCGCGAAATGCTATCCAGAACAATTCTATGTATGGAAGGCAAAGGTGGTCACGTAGAATATTAAAATTTCTACATTGTTTGTTTATTGAGATTTTTTTATTTTTCCACATCTTCCTAAACAATACCAAATTCAATTAGGATAAATAATGTATTAAGTTTTAATTACAAATATTAGTTGGTCTTAATTTCATTTACGGGTTGACAATATTGAATGAGCTCATGTGCAACAATATACAGGGCTTGACTACACCCAGTGACAAGACTAAATCGTGTTTTCATATTTAATCTCCCGCAAAATTCCTATTCCACAAATATTTGATTAGTTTTGACCCAAACTTACGTGATTCAGGTTATTAAAGCTGTTTCCAGATGAAACAAGAATGTATAGTGTTCCTTAGTAAGGGTAGAGGAATAAAATGGTATTTTTTTTAAGCTGGTTCAAAATTGGTATATAGGGTCCTCGTTAGATTTCAAATACATTTTCTCAATAAATTTTTTCGATATCTTGTCAATTTGACCCATTTCTCGGCACCACAGACAACTTTTTTCAAAATTCTTGCCAAATCTGAGGTCACGTGATATGAGTCGCAACGGATTTTTCAGTTGCCAGATATGAAGGAACGAACCGCCATTAGAGTTTCTCAGAAATTTCAATAACAATTTTTTTCCCATATGTAGCCAACTTTATGACGGACCCTGTATATAGAGAGAAAGTTGACTCGACGTGTCCTAAAATATATAGATCTCATAAATATTATTTATCAATCGGTTTCCTCCACGATACTTTATTAGCTAGACATGGCATGAAAAACCTGAGCCATCATGATTGTCACTCCACAATTTTCCTCATTAAATTTGCTCGGATATTGTTATGTCCGACAGAACAAATGTCTAGCTCAATGTGAATTTCCCATCGTCTTTTTCAAAAGATACGTCGATGATATAGTTTTATGTATACAAAAAGAAAACGTAGACAGTATACTAACAACATTCAACAATTACCACCCCAGACTTCAGTTCACAGTAGAAATAGAAAAAAATGATAGGATCGCTTTTCTGGATGTCTTACTGATTAGGCTGAACAATACAATTATAACTGATTGGTACCATAAGCCATCATACTCTGAAAGATTTATTAACTACCACTCCGTTCATCCTATGACACAAAAAATAAACACCATAACTAATCTTAAACAAGAGCTACACACAAAACTTAAACACTGCTACCCTAAATCCTTGATTAAAAAATTAGTATATTCTGACAGAACAAATACACAGAAAGAAAAGATACCATTGAACATCAAATATTTCAAATTACCGCACGTGGCAGGTCTAACACCTCAACTTTGCAAGGTTTTAGAAAATGAAAATCTTAAAGTCAGCATGAAATGTGAAAACACAGTCAAAAAACATTTTTTTACGAAACTCAAAACTAAAACACCAAAAGAACTAAAATCTAATATTATCTATAAAATACCATGTGCTGAGTGTGAGAAGGTGTATATAGGACAAACGGGGAGGTATCTAAAACAGAGGCTGACTGAACACATGAGGGATTGTAAAAATATACACAACCCGCTTAAAACTATCAAAAACCCCACTAGCCTTGCAGAGCACTGTAAATCATCACTGCATACTTTCGACTTCAATTCAGCCAGTATTATAGGAAAACAGACGATTTAAAAAAAAAGACTCTTGCACGAAATGATCGAAATAACAAAACATGGAACAAAATGTGTTAACAAAAGGTCCGATATTGAAAACCTACACACTTCATATTTCAATCTAATAGAAGAGACCAAACATTAATCCTAGATCTTTATTGAACGGCTTTTTCCGATTCCAATACTCATTTCTTTCATGAGCCTTTTTTACATTATAAAAACATGATTCACCGACCGTTCAGTTGTTCCTTTACTTCATGTCTGTGTTAACGTATTTCATGAACTTGAGTATCTATTTATATTTTATGTCGAAATTATTTATTTTACCCTTTTTAAACTCGGAAAGCCATCCTAAATGTAAGTACTCGTCATTGTTGTTTTCTGTAATGTGTTCGAAGTGTTTTTAAATATTGTTTTTTTAACGATGTTATTTTACTTAATTTATTCTGTTTTTATCAAAAAAAACCACACATTCTAGATTCTTATTTTAATTGTATGTTCTTTTTTTTGTACTTCAGAGTCTTGAGAATGAAACAATAAAGTTTCGATACGTCGACAATTTAAAAATTGGTTTTTTTCAACATTTCGACCGAATTCCCGCAAATCCAACGATTGAAATCTTATTGAGAATATCATCGATGTCCCAATAATATCCTGCAGTGTCCAGAGTTGACAATACGTTTCATCATCCAACACCACATACAAATATTCTGAATAATTCTCCTCTTCATAACATTTGTGTCAAATGTAATTTGTTAGCTAGATATCTGTCATTGTTCTATGTCTACGATTAAATATTTTTAAATATGTTGAATTTGTGCAATTATCTTTTTGTGAAAATTATTGTATTCATTTTTAAGCAACTTATATCCTTGTTCTGTGGTTATAGGCCAGTAGAGATAGACAGGATTTTCCCAAAATTTAATAATGATTATAAAAGTTTCAAAACTTCAGTAGAGTGAAGAGGACTTTCAAATGATATTTAGTCTGATTTTGCAACCTTTTTTTCTGAACGGAAAATGTTGAAAATCAGGATTTAATGAATTTTCACATTATTAGCCCGGAAAAATAGCAATTTACATCCTCTGATAATTTTGCAACCATTCAAACAAAACGGAAATGTTTGTTTTAACGAAGAAAAATTGTTGTTAATCCTAATTTTTTGATGAAAATTCCAAAAGTTCTCAAACTCGAAAAAATTACTGAAATAATGTCTTGAGGGGGTTTTGATTTGCAACCTCTTGCGTCAAACGGGAAATATATTTTCTCATGAAATTGTTTTTTTTTATTAAAATAAATATTTGAATTATTATCAAAGTTTCAAATAATGGTTGCAAGTGGAGATGTCCTGACGTACAATGTTTTCATTAATTTGCAACCTCGTCTGCAACACGGAAATGAAAATCAAAAGAAAAATATTTTCGTATTTGTACTCTAGCAAAAAAAGCAAAAGTTCTGCGAATCGGACAGACAACTAATTTTACCAATTGGTGGCAGTATAATAATTTGTAAACTATTTACAATGCGGAACATAAGGAATTGAAAAAAAATCTATATTTTTGCAGCACCTGTGTTATCTGAAAAATAAATATTTTTATATACCTAATAAATGACATTGATTGTATTACCAAGTTAACTATCGACCAAGAAGAAGCTCGTCAACGGTAGGTGAAATCATTCAATGTTGAAAGCTAACGTTTTCATATTACAATTAGGAATTTGTATAGAAAAATACTCTTCAGTACGTTTGATGGAGGATCGAGAATCTCTCGACACGTTTTCATAATTTTCTTGATTCATAAAAAAATGGAGGATATATTGAGATTTAAAAAACACTCTAACAGTTGTATATTAGTACGATTAACCTTCAGCTGTGTTACGCCACAGTGTTTTTCCCCTCTTGATTTTCAAAATTTTTCTTAATGAGGAAAATGGTTCTTACATGTCGATTAAATTTCCTCGATTTGGATTCAATGGAACTTTTCATGCGAAACCACAATTGTAGTAAGAAAGTCGAGTGGAAAGGTAAATTAAAATTTTATTCAATTCAAGAAATACATACCTGTAAAAATTAAATTTGAGATGTAATATGACTTCACAATTTTTTTTTCAGCAACATTTCAGTTTGATGACGAAAATTATGTACTTGCGAGATTTACAATCGATAACGTTTTGATATCTTCACTTCCATAGAGTATCGATTATTCATTTTAAAATCTCTTCGATTGCTAAAAAGTCATGTTGTGACAAGTGAAAATTTTAAATGAAGAATGATTGCTCGTCGTTTCTAATGCGATGAAAATGTATGTCTTCCAATAGTCTTTTATTAGAATTTAGCAAATTTTTTTACTCTTTCAATTGTTGCATTCTAAAATATTGGATCAAATTTATTTTTACTGATTAGTCGAAAACAGTGATTAATAATGATAATATTAATCTTTATTTCCGTTCAGAAGTTACATTGTATGGAAATTGTCAATAACTGAACCTAAAAGTAAAATACAGGAAACACATTAAATTAGAAAAACTAACAAACTAAATATTCAGTAGACTTTTATAGTTAGTTGAAGTTACATTTAAAATGAATGAAAACAGTTTTGCAATAAAAATAATATCAAATCTTTCTTCAATAGTGATATATTTTTGAAATTTTTAATATCTGTAGGCATACTATATCAACTTTTGTAAATGGAATAAACACGAAGGGATATACATTTTCCAGTGAAATAAAAGCAAAAAAAAAGAAACAGTATCCAATGGATAAACCATGTGAAAAGCCGTGAGATGCATGGAAATATTAACTCACTTAAGTTCAGTGAAGAACTTGTCCGTGAGTATACCTCCATCTTTCATTTGTTTGTATGGTTTGAATATTTTTCAAAGGATACAGGTATATCATCAAAGTTTTGGTTGAATATTTTTCAAAGGAATAGCGCTGGTTAAAAATAAAAACAAATATAAATATAGAGAACGCTGCTTATAAAATTACAGAATGTCGTTCAGTTAAAAACACAATATCTACATCAAATTTCATTTCATAAGACGCATGATAATAATAGTAACAAAGTAGATACAGTAAATGACATATTCGGAAAGGTTTCAATGTAGTGGAATGAGGGAGATAGCAAGTATAATGCATCAACAGTTGATAATGCTGTGAATTATTGTTTTATCGGTATCCAGGATCCAAAGTTTCAATCTTCTCTTTAGTAATGATTTTGAATTGATTCTTTGAATTCATCAGGTAATAAACTTCTAAGATTGATAATTAGTTTCAAATTTTGAAGTGGTTAACTACTTAACCGTATTATACTTCGGATGCAATTTCAATCAACCAGTACAAAATATAACAGATTTACGCGACGGATAATTAAGTAATTAACTGGACCACTGTAGACATATGTCGGTCTAATATATATCTCAAACCTATTTGCACAACGTTTACAACTTATGGCCGAATTATAAAAAAAAACAAATCAATTATACAAAAAAATGTTCCGTTGAACAATGACATTTGCAAATCTCTTGGATCACGTAAAATATTAGCCGTGATTTTAAATGAAATTTGCAGAAGTTTTGCAATTATTTTAGCAGTTGTAAAAATGCAAGAAAATATATTTGTGGATAAATAGGTTCCGTTTTTCGTATGAGGTTGCAAAGTTACATATCCACTGAGAACGATAATTTCTTTATTTGCAACCACAATAAAAAACTTTCGTAGTTATTTCAATGCTTGTGTGTATTGAAAATGGGAGCGTCGATAAAGACGTTTGATGAATGAATGATGCGTTTTTCAGGAATGGTTGCAAATGTACGTGAATATGTTAAACTTTTTTTCCGTATTCCAATTTGAACTTTTGGAATTTTTTTAAACAAATTACAATGGTAAACTTGAAAAAATGACAAAAAACAGGGTTTCGTATTTTTTACAAGGTTGCAAACTCAATGCATGTTGTAAAACATCATTACTATCGGTATGCCTGGTTTGCAGAACTTTTGCCATTTTCAGTGCAAAAATCAAGCATGAAAACGGTTTTTGCAATTAAAACAATGTTCCGATCATCGCAGACTTCTGCAAAATTTTATAGTCTGTTTTCATTAATGTAACATACCATTGAAGATTGTCTATATCTACTGGCCTATTAGGTGCAACCAGTAGAACATTGTTATAAATAAATGAATTATTATGCATTTATAGACATTTGGTATGAAAATCATAAATAATTGATTAGTTATTTGAGAAAGTAAAACCTTGTCTATTTCAATCTCATGAAATAATGTTATAGTTATTTATGTATCAAGGGCGTGAAATGGGCTTTTATGGACCGCAGCGTGTAAGTAATATATATTAACACGCCTAGTTCCATAAAAACAAATTAATCCCGAAATACATACAAAATTTTATGCACGACCGGTATATTTGATGTCATGTAGATAGATACCTCTTTATATCTAGAACATGATGAAAATACATCAAGGCTGCCGTGAGGATGTATATTCATATCATATCGGAAACAAAACAAATCAAGAAGTGATGGAATGAATGTTAACATGGCAACTCAGTCAATTTTTCGAAATAAGATTATATAGGCTAGTAGCCATATTTGCTGTAAATTTTTGTGATCACAGATAATTTATTACTGATTTTGAAATGGATTCAAGCGACGAAGAAAGTGTGAATTGTACTCCACCAGAAATAAGTAAAGCAGCTGAGGATGCGAAATTGAGTTTATTGCCAAGTAAACCCAAGAAAATATACGACAAGGTGTATGAAGAATTCGTGAGGTGGTGCAACGGGAAAAATGTAAAAAATAAGAAATACACAGAGACTGTACTTCTTGCCTATTTTCTGGAAAAATCTAAATATTGTGAGCCCTCTACCATGTGGTCATATTATTCCATGCTGAAAGCTACTTCAAATGTACATGATAATATAGATATCAGTAGATACGCAAGATTGATAGCTTTTTTGAAACGAAAATTTGATGGTTATAAACCAAAGAAATCGAAGAATCTAAGCAGAGAAGAAATCGAGTTATTTTTGAGGGAAGCACCAGACGATTTGTATCTTATGATGAAAGTAAGTTTTAATTTCATGTTTTCTCAATGTTCAGTATGTTAATCTGAGAATTTATTGTAGGTAGCACTGAATTTTGGTATTTGTGGAGCATGTCGCCGCGAAGAATTGGCAAATATCACAGTGGACGACATTCAAGATTTCGAGACATTCTTACTCATAACTATACGGGAAACCAAAACGAAGATAGATCGAGTATTTACTGTAATCGATGGAGAACAGAAATCGCCAAGTTATTTGGATATTTACAGAAAATATTCTTCCTTGCGAGATCAGAATGATCAAAAGCGTTTTTTTGTTTTGTATATTATAAAAATGGCAAGTGTACGAGACAGGTTATCGGAAAAAATACATTCGGTCAAATACCATTCAGAATAGCCACTTACCTAGGTATTTCTAATGCGAAAGAATATACTGGTCACTGCTTCAGACGTTCCTCAGCAACTATGTTAGCAGATGCAGGCGAGGATATAATCAACATTAAAAGACATGCTGGGTGGAAGTCGACGACTGTTGCGGAAGGTTATATTGAAAATTCAGTTGCAAATAAGCTGAAGATTGCTGAGAAAATTGTAGAAAATGATGAGCCTTCTACTAGCCATTGGAGACAATCTGAAAATATTGCTCACTACTCTGAAACACCAGATAATAACATGCATTCTCTTCAGACTTCTAGTAATGAGGAATCAGTTGAAATCAGTAACTATCTGCAACAACAGAAAACAACAAATCCAAATATTTCCATAAATCACTGTTCTAATTGTATTGTCAATAATGAGTTATAATTCATTTTTTAAATTAATTTATGTTCATTGTTTTCGTTATATTATTGTTAATAATGTTTTGGGTTTGATTATATGATCCATCGGAATATAGATTTCTATCGATATAAGATTGAAATTCACTTTAGCGCCTGTTCAACGATTTTATCGCCCGCCGGGCGATAAAGTAGTCCGCGGGCGCTGAAGTGCTACTTTACGCCCGCAAATCCGGGCGCTAAAGTGCTACTTTACGCCCGGTCGTGCATAAAGTTCTTTACGTCGCTTAGCGGACGGAGTCGATGAAAAATTTTGAGGTGGAAAGAAAATCATATACAAAACTAAAATTCCAATGGATTTTACGCTTTTCCATGAACAGTCCAACAGAAGAGGCATTTCGCAGCTTATTCAAAACCCTCACCGAATCCACGGTCGATCATCGGCAGCATGAATTTTATCGACAAGCGACAGAAAAAGCTTTCTATTGAAATATTTCTCCGTTTGCATCAAGATTTCGACACCCTTTCAACGTTGTCATGAGCGAAGTTTTTTTGTCGGCTGTCCGGCGCCGACATTATCTCGGAACGTTTTCAATTTCGAATTTTATTCCCGTTGTCACAAATCAATTCATGGGGAAAATTGCTTTCGGATGTTTTTGCTTCAACGCTGCTACTGTGGGAACGGAATCTGTAAACGCGACAATTGCAGGACGTCGACTATTGCTTGGTGCTTGGCAAACATTTCCGCTTTTAGATTTTTTTGAACTTTTCAGTCCTCGGGTCAGAAATAACATTTTGTTACACATATGTTATACACTTTCGTTTATCTACTTGAAACTTCTCATGTGTGCATGCTTTGTGTAACGGTATAATGCAATGATGAAACCCTCAAGGCTAATATGCTGTTAATGGATAATAGTCTGATTAACAAGTTAAATAAATAATAGTTTAAAAAAACTAAAAAACACGCTTTTATAGAAAACCAGACTAAAAAAATAGAAAATAAGAAAAAAATTATTTTATTTTGAAAAAAGCGTGGGGTGCATGGTATCGCCTCGGTGTGTAATGTACTTTATAATTATTGATACCATGCACCCCACGCTTTTTTCAAAATAAAATAAATTTTTTTCTTATTTTCTATTTTCGTCCGGTTTTTTATAAAAGCGTGTTTTTTAGTTTTTTTAAACTATTATTTATTTCCTACTTTTTAGTGTGGTTTATTTATAAAAGCGGGTTTTTTTAGTTTTTTTAAACTATTATTTTTATTATTTTTTTGCAAATAAAAAAATGGAATAATTTTATCAAATTAGGTAATCATAATCTCCGACCCCAAAAACCCCCACATACCACTGTTGAATAGAATCAGACCATAATCACAAAACTCGGCCGCCATTTCAGAGCCGCCATCTTGAATTTTCAATTTTTACAAAAAAATTATAATATTCGACCTCAAAAACCCCCACATACCAATTTTAAATAGAATCATACCATAATCACAAAACTCGGCCACCATCTTGAATTCTCCAATTTTCACAAAAGAATCATAATATTCGACCCCAGAAACCCCCACATACCAATTTTGAATAGAATCAGACCATAATCACAAAGCTCGGCCGCCATTTTAAAGCCGCCATCTTGAATTTTCCAATTTTCACAAAAGAATCATAATTTCGACCCCAAAAATCCCCACATACCAATTTTGAATAGAATCAGACCATAATCACAGAACTCGTCCACCATTTTGGAACCGCCATCTTGAATTTTTCGATTTTGACAAAAGGATCATAATCTCCGACCACAAAAACCCTAGGATACCAATTTTGAAGCGAATCGGACCATAATCACAAAACTCGTACGCCATATTGGAGCCGCCATTTTGTTTTTTCTCCACACAAAAATTTCTTAATGCATTGTCACCGGAATTATGTACACCTGCCAAATTTCAAATCATTCGGACGTCTGGAAGTGGGTCAAAATCGCGCCCAAAGGAGTCGGTTACAAACAAACAAACAAACAAACAAACAAACATACAAGTGAAGCTAATATAAAGCGTGTAAAAACGGGTTTATTCTTATTCCCGGTCCTAAAAATATGTGCGATAGCTCATTCGATTTGGAATGACGTCTAGAAAAATGTATCTCGAGCATTTATTAGCACATAAAAAATTGCAATTGTTATTAAGAAAATGGTATGAAAAATAAATTCAGTTTTTCGTTAATAACTCAAAAACTAGCAATATTTGAGAATTTTTGAAAAAAGATCCTCAAAGAGGAGGAAATTTCCAATAAAAACATCCCGAATCCCGGAATTCTATCTCTATTATTTCAGTATATCACACAAAATAATTTTTTTATAGAATTAAATATTAATTTAAATATTGGAAAAAATCATTGTGTCATCGGAACACTTGAAAGAATAAAGCCCCGTTGGGGAAAAAATATGTCGAGTTTTCAAAAAGTTATACGATTGTTAATTAAATATTTTTTATCCAATCTCTGTTTTTACAAAAGTCGACATAAAAGTTTAAGTAATTGACTTATAAATTTTTTGCTTCTTGGAGCCCTTCTTATATACATTTTATGTTTTGTTTGTTATGATTTTTTTAAATGAACAAAAAATAAAATATTAAAAAAATGTTGAAAATTTTTTTGTTGACAATTGTTATTATACAGCTGTTTTTGCATCAACAAGGCAATATATAACTAGGAAAAAATTTGTTTACGTCATTTGTTAAGAAATTGTTTATAAACAAATAGACAAATAAAATATTTAAAAAAAAATATTTCCTATCATTTTAATGTTAAAACAAAATGATGATTAAAAGAAAACCTTGAATACATTTTTTTCATTTTTTATAATCGTTTTTTTAATATTTTGTTTGTTTTAATAATTAATTGAGATAATGTTTACTCTTTGAAAATCATAATTGGCATTTCTCTAGAGGTTAACATTTTTTCTATCATTAATTTCATTGTTAATTAAGTTAACAATTTGTTATAATCAATTTGTGACCCTTGGTTTATATATTTCCTGGAAGTAAAAAAAATAAGACAAAAACAGCCATATATTCAACAAAGTACTAAAAAAAATGGTCTTTAAATTTTTATAATTTTTTTAAATATTACACGATACCGAAATCGAAGTAATATATGGCTGTTTTTCTATTTTTCTTTCAATTCCAGGAAAAAATAAACCGAGGGTCACAAATTGTTTATAACAAATTGTTGTCTCAATAAACAATGAAATTATTGTAAAAAGATTTAAAAAATTAGTTTACGTATAGAAAAATGCCAATTATGATTCTCAATGAGGAAAAAATCTCTTAATTAATTATTCAAACAAACGAAATATAAAAAAAAACTATTATAAACAATAAAAAAAAATATTTGAGGTTTTTTTTAACATCATTTTGTCTTGACAATAAAATGGTGAGTAATCATTTTTTTAAAATATTATACTTGTCTATTTGTTAACCGAAGAAACCAAAAAGGAGGAGGTTCTCTAGTCGACCCATATATTTTTTTTTCCATTATTTTTTTTATGTATGATGTGTGGAAAGGGTGTACTTCGAAGGTTGTCCCACTTGAATTTGGAAGATGAAATCCACCCCTAAGGGTAGCAACATGAAGGATATTGATCACTCACCCTCTGAATTCTGGTCCGTTAACCGATTCTATCAGGCATAACTTTGTACTGGGTTCTTCGATTTGGATGATTCTTTTTTTAATAGATAGGGTATACCTCATATTTAGATTTCGAAAGGAATTATATACCCTTACTGGTGGAAAAATAGGGGCTAATTGATTTTTCACTTATGAACATTGGCACACACATACGTAGTTGACAATGACAGATCGCTACTGACATTATTTCTGTTCCACATCCGTCAAAACCATTATATTCAATGAGAGGATGGAATGATATACAAAGTAATGAAATAAACTAACCAGAACAACAAAAATAATTTATATTACAACAAATAGTAAAAGTAGATAATCATATTATTTAACTGGTAATAGTTGAAGTAAGGTGGGTAAGTAAGTATTTTGGAAGTAATCAAAAAAAATTTTTAACAAAAAATTAAACCGACGAAATACGGAACTGAAAAGTAAAAAATAAAATAAACCTTCTTAGTCTCAGTAACTAAGCTCCTAAACTAATGTAAGTACCCAATTTTGAGTCGGCGCCAAACAAACAATCAACGAACATCATTAAATTACTTCAAAAAAAATATCTCGATGCCATCATTTTACGCCTTACCTAATTCATTCGCTTGGTTGTTTGGCGCCGACTCAAAATTAGTTACTTACATTAGTTTAGGAGCTTAGTTACTGAGACTAAGAAGGTTTATTTTATTCTTTACTTTTCAGTTCCGTATTTCGTCGGTTTAATTTTTTGTTAAAAAGTTTTTTTATAAACAATTTCTTAACAAATGACGTTAAATATTTTTTTTCCTATCTTAATTAATGTCATTGTTAGATGCAAAAACAGCTGTATAATAACATTTGCCAACAAAAAATTTTTTAACAACATTTTTTCAATATTTAATTTTTTGTTCATTTAAAAAAAATATAACAAACAAAATATAAAACTTTAATGAACTTTTATCACGAATAAGCAATACATTTATAGGTCAATTATTCAAACTTTTATGTCGACTTTTGTAAAAACAGAGATTGGATAAAAATTAGTTAATTTTTTTTTCAATTGGGGCTTCATTCTTTTAAGTTTTATGATGAAACCATAATTTTTTCAAATTTTTAAATTGATATTTAATACTATACAAAATTTATTTTGTGTTTCCTCCTCTTTGAAAATCTTTTTTCAAAAGTTCTTGAATATCGATAGTTTTTGAGTTACTAACGAAAAACTGAATATCTTTTTTTTCATCTTATTTTGTTAATAACAATTGCAATTTTTTATGTGCTAATAAATGCTCGAGACACATTTTTCTAGACGTCATTCCAAATTGAATGAGCTATCGCACATATTTTTAGGCCCGGAAACAATAATTAACCCGTTTTTAAACTTGTTAATCAGACTATATTAATGAAACAAAAAAGCTATTGAAACTCAGGAGGAATGAGAATGAAGATATCCGAAATAAATTTGCAGGATAATTACAAGAGATGCAGAGTGAAATTGAAACAAGAAATTGCCGAAAAAGACAGGTTCATAAGGATTGCAAGAAGAAACAAATATTTAGAGGTGATAGAAGAAGAACAAAACTTATAATCAAGCTTCAGGCACAGATAGACACAATTGAAAGTGTAAAAAAAAGAAATTATTGAAAAATATAGTAAAATTACTATATTGAAGGAAGAAAAGCAAAGAAGTGAGGAAGAATGTAACATAGCCAATAGGCTTTTAGAGGAAATAAAAAAATCAACTAAAACATGTTTGAAGCAATCAGGACATTGAAAAAAGAGGACCAAATCTATGATGATGAATTATATGAAATACGCAAAAAAACCTTCACTGTTTGAAAATAATAATAGGAGAAGAGGAACGTTTTCAGACAAGTGGTTACGCAATTAATTATACAAAATAAAATCCCCTATACTTGTTTAGTAAAAAAAAAATAGCTAGATTCTGGTATATGGTGATGGCAGTGGTAGGGGATTGGCCACTGTTTTGGGAGAACTCATAGTCAAGAATTTATATCAAGTCACAAGTTTCGTTAAATCAGGGGCAAGCGTGGAAGAGATTTCAAGATGCATTCACAATTCAATTAGAAAATATTCTACTTACGACTTTGTATTCATCACACTGAATTTAAACTTTGTTGGAAAAATTAGTATACATATACTTTTCAGAAATCTCAGCATCTCTCTCTAAATATACAATTTTGATCATTTGTATTGAGAGTGCTACTCAAAGTGAGATTATAAATGAAATAACTAACTACTTCAAAAAATACACAGCTGATAATGACGTTAATATAACAATGATTCTTAACCACAAACTGAATACTGAGTTTTCACTCTGCAAAATTATTGTTAAACGCATTTCAGTTGTGTATACACAAAGTGATACATTTATAGGTTAGGACTATTATGATTTTTTTAGTTGTTCCTACTGTAGATAAAACGGATTTTTTCCAATAGCACAGTACTTCAGTAACCATCTGGCGTTATACCTAACCACATTGGAAAAGCTATCGGATATTTACAACCCCCTGAAAACAAAATAAAATAATAGTTTGAAAAAACTAAAAAACACGCCTATTTTTATTTATTTATAGTAGTAATACATCCAACAGACAAAAGAGTCCAATTATAGGAATATATAACGTAAACTTTGTGTAACACAGTATACTCATTCTAGGTTTATATGTTAACAATAACTGATAAAGTAACAATACTTTCTGAAATTACATTTCAATTCGAGATGAGTATATATAAAGTTTGTTTGAATTGAGATGCATTTGAAAAAAGAGAGAAGATTGTTTAGACATCTACACATATGATTCAGACAAGTATAGAAATGATGTTGGGAATTCGGTACTTCAACACGAAAGGTAAGGTTCGTTCTAGAGGCCAAACGAGTAATATTGAAGTTCAATAAAGATAGTAATGTTGATGAATCGATTTCATTGTGTATAAGTTTATGGTTGAGAGTAAGGTCGGAAATTCCACGACGTTTTTTCAAAGAAACCATATTCAGTTCATTCAAGAGAAGATTATACTCACAGTGTCTGTCTGGGTATGAATCATGAACTTTGAGTTAAATAAATTTCAGAAATCTACGTTGAACATTTTCTAGTTTGTCACTGTATTTTTTATGATGCGAGTTCCATATCTGGCTGTCGTATTCCAATTTCGATCTCACCAAAGCAAAAAATATGCATTTTATTGCTTCTGGTGATTTGAATTCTTTGCAATTTCGTATGACAAATCCAAGGAGATATTTGTGATATCCTCTAAACGTTAATTTCGCGTCAAACGTTATTCCTAGATCCCTACATTCAGATACCCTCGTAATGATGGTATCCTTCAATAAATAATTGTGGACAATTGGAAAATTGAGTATGTCATAATTTTGCATTTGCTAATATTCAGTGGTAAATTATTCGAGTCACACCATTCAACTAAATTATTTATGTCGTGTTGTAATGTGGTACAGTCCGTATTGTCTCGAATTCCTCCATAAAGTTTCATATCGTCTGCGGAGAGAAGTTTTTTTGATTGTATGGAGTCACAAATGTCGTTTACGAACATAAGAAATAAAAGTGGGTGGCCCCAAGTTTGAGCCCTGCGGCACCCCAGAACTCCAATTTGAAACCCAGGATCGCTTGAGAAGCGTAGAAATATTTGCATTTTTTGCATTGTATTCAATGCTCCTCCTCGGGTTTCTTCACTATTTTCCAGAAAATGTGCTGCTAACCACTCAACATTAACTATAGAAAATCTATACAGCTTGTGGTACTCATTCTCGGGACACTCACTTCGCAGTGAATAAAATTTTATTTTTCTAATATTCATAAACTGAGCCATTTTACTGTATACTGTGCACGTTACAAACAAGTTTAGTACTGTACTACTTGATTAAAGTCTCAAACTATTTTACCAAGCTTCACATTTGTGAGCTTGAAAAATGGTTAGTTATTGCTTGAAAGTTGCAGTAATTGCTATATTTTATTCACACCCGCTTGAGTTTTACCTGAAAAAAATAGAACTATACTACAAGCAAATAGCTTAAACTCATCAGTTCAAGCTAAAGCTAATTATTATTCACCTAACCCACAGTCTTTGCTATAAAATGGTAAGTAAAAGTTCAAACTACAATTTTATTCACACTGCCCAATGATTTAATTATTTTTTGTTGAATCAATTGGTTTCAAAAAGCTTGTCGTGCGAATTGTCCATAAAAGTAGGTACCAATTAATTTAATTGGACAATGATTGGTTGGTAAGTAGGAACTTGTCGAAGTATTAACTTTATTACAATTCGCGCGACAAGCTTTTTGAACCCAAATAATTCAACAAAAAATAATTAAATCATTGTCAGCGGTGACTTAAACTTATTTTATACGTTTTAGTACACGTCTTAGGTAGAAGCTGGTCTTTAAGTTTTTTCATTACCTATTTAATTTTTTGCTTTTTAGTTAGTTCACCTTAATTTTTTATTACAAGGTCTCTTCCCTATAAGTTTTGAGCTGAAAGAAATCCTGATCTTCGACCCCAAAAACTCCCACACACCAATTTTGAATAGAACCAATCACAGAACTATTCCCCCATCTTGGGAACGCAATTTTTAATTCATGAATTTTGACAAAAAATTCATAATTTCCGACCCCGTAAACCCCCACATACCAGTTTTGAGTCGAATCGGACGATATCTCAAAACTCGTCCGCCATCTTGAATTTATGGATTTTGACAAAAAATTCATAATCTCCGACCCCTAAATCCCCACATACCAATTTTGAATCGAATCGGACCATAATTACAAATCTCGTACGACATCTTGGGAACGCAATTTTGAATTTATGAATTTTGACAAACTAACGAACGAACTAACAAGTGAAACTAAATGAAAACTTGTAAAAATACATAAGGTAGGCGACCCAAATTCAGACACCTTTAGGAATTTACTTTACATTTTATCCAATATAATTAGTGATTATTTGATAATATTGATCAGTTTCAATTTTCTGGATTTAATAATCATTTCCAAGGTGACCTGAACAGTTATTTATAATAAAACTCTGTCTACAATAATTTTATTCACATTTTATTATAACCACCCCAATTACACCTAATTCCGACAGTAGGAGGAAAGTTTGTTTCAAAATCAGACAGCTCAGTGAACCTAATTCAGACGGTGACCCTAAATCAGACATTTGAGAATCATTATTCCGACAGAAAACAAGAACTCCCCATCATTGAAAGTTTAATGCAAAAATAACACAAACGCATTCTGACATCATATATGGTACTTTAGTTCTTCAACTACATAAAATCCTCTTTTAGTAATTTCAACAGGAGGCTTGATCTTCTTGACAATTTCATGATGATCATACCAAATTTCATCTTTGGTATTTGGCCACTTCCACCATCCACCAGCCTTAGCCATTGCATTAGCCAACCATTTTTCAGTGTCTTTATTCGTGATTTTTGCCGGATAATAGTCGCCAAAATAGTTGACAATTACAAAATCACCAATTTTTATTTCATCATCTATTGAGGGTCCCGCTTCTCCATTACCTACAATAGTTCTTATAAAGTAAAACTATGCTAAGTACTCCATGGACATTATTTCTTACCTTAGTTGGCAATTCGAGCATTTCCCGTTTCTTCGTGACCCTGAGATAAGTCTTCTCCACTATCTGACCTCTTTTCTTCTTCTGATGTGTTCTTTCCTTTATTTTGTCGTATAGATTTTTCTCTGGGTTTATTCATTTTTTCTTGACGCAATTTTTTGTTTTTTTCCCTTTTTTTCTTTCTATCCTCTTTTTCTTGAATTGATTTTTTCTGCTCGTCCTCTTTCTTCAAGAAATATTCTCTCCAAGCATCGGAGGTGCCTACAGAAGGAACTTTAACCCTACTGTTCCTCTTGTTCACTTTTTTGGTTGGTTCAGGCCAGAATAAAGAGTTTTTGAATGGAGATGGTATAACCACTCCTGGTAGTACTCGAGAATGTTCAGTACTACTACGACTATCCCCAATGTCTGCTTTATTGACTGATTCCCCTCTTGATTGTTCGCCTTCAACGTTATCGGTTCGTTTTTCTGGGGTCATTTCAATATTTTGCAGTATTCCTTCTATACTCTTTACTGACACTAGTTTCTCTATTTCCGCCATTTTCTATTTCGTCAATGCTTTTCTCATTTTCTGGTATATTTTCTTTGTCAGGTTCTTCCTTGAAACCAATAATAACGTCTACTGCGGTTTCAATACTTTCAAGTGTGGGTTCTATTTCAAAAGTGTCTGCAGGTACGGCATCATCAGCTTCAAATTGAACTAAATTCTCCCATCCATCTTCTAGAATTAGGCCTCCTTGTATCTCTATTGTAATGTTTGGTTGTTTCTCTTTGTCTTGGGATAATCCCGATTTTTGGTACATTTTGTACCAAATGTCATATAAACTCTTATCTTCAACATTACCTGTCCAATCTGCACCCATCAACTCATAGCATTCATTCAGAAAATCTGGCTGAACATAAGACTCAAGATATCGCAAATGGCTCTCTATTTCAGTATTTACTGCTTCTTTTGTTTTGTCTAATTCATTATTATCTTGAGTAAGAAGTTTGTGATAATCAATATTATTAGCATTGCAAGGAAAAAGACCACATACTCTGAAAGAATTTTTGAAAATATTTTCCAAATTTGTTACCGATTTCAGAGCATTTTGAAGAACATGAGCAAAGGTATTTTTACCCAAATGTTTATAATTATTTTGTATTTTGAAATTTTGAACTTCACTTTTCCATTTCATTTTTAAAGTTTTGAACAATGTGTAGAATTCGGTAACAGGCTTATCACGATTATTTGTTTTTCTCTGCAAAATTCTGTCAAAGGTAAGGTAACATGTGATTTATGCCCATCCAAGTATAATATTACTGGAAACTGGATGCTTTCTGATAAAAGCCATGGACAAAAAATGTTGGTTATAAATTCGAAAAAAGATTCGGAGGTCATCCATCCACTGGTTGACTTACCAATACCTCAACCTTTGGGCACTTGTGACACAACATGCTTTGGTATTCTTTCGTATGCGTACATCACCATGGGTGGAGGTAGTCGGCCAGCAGCATTACCAGTCACAAGGACAGTTAGACATTCCTTGTCATCACCAGATCTATCATGAAGTGACTTACTTCCTTTCTTAGCAAGTATCTTACGGCCTTTTGGCGACAAAAAAAAAAGCAGATTCATCCATGTTGAATATTTTTTTTGGGTCAGTTTTAATAATTCCAGATGAAATAAAGTAATCTTCTATTTCCTTATGCCAGTTTCTGATTTTATTTTCAGTTACGGCTGCTCGAGATGCGCATTAGTTTTGTGCTATTCGTTCACTAATTTCAGGGTGCCTTTTGATAAATAAATCGAACCATCGGCAACCGGTCTTCCATCTGTGAAATTTTTAGAACGCTTCAAATTTTTTACCAGAAGAGAGACACTGTCGAGCAATTGATCTTTGGTGACGGGAAAACCCATACGCCCCATATCAATGATCCACTGTATCAACAGGTTTTCTCCATTCACAGTTAGAACTGAAGATGCTCCGCTACGACAGTCTTCAGGATAAATGCCCTGGATCTTTCCAATTAGCGTAGTTCTTGGAACATTATATTGTTTGGCTGCAGCTGAACAAGGTGTGCCATTTTTTATGGAATCCAAAGCACGTCTTAAATCGTCTTTGCTATATTTAAGGGTTTTTTTTGTTGACATTCTGCAACCAAAGCAAAAACAATGATAAATGATTATATCTTAACGTGAAAATAATGGAGGATACTCGTTTACATAAACCGAACATAATTCAGACAGTTGAAGTTCCGAACTCTGATACCTGCGACGGAATTTGGATACGATTTCTAAAAGGAACTCTGCTATACAAAACGGTATATACTTATCTTATTTCATGCGAATAGAAAGAAACATATCAGATGTACCCATTTCCGACACCCATTGTCTGATTTGGAAAACACACGAATTTACTTGTACCTAATTCCGACACTATTAAAATTTTTGAATTCGTTAATTATACTAACAGTAAACCCTATTTATATTGAAATTTGAAGACTTTATATTCAAACCCATGAAGTTTTTTCAGATTTACTCATTTAGTGGTGACTTGTGGCTAAGAAACTTATAGTCGAAATCTGCTTACCTTATTAGAAATACTTTACAAATGAGCACAACACACAACTTTCAGTCACCATCCAACTTTAAGACTACGTCCCGACCGTGACAGTGTCGGTAAGGTAGAAAACGAATCTTGACCTAATTAATTAATGTTGGATTTTATCATCATATGTCTTAACATGTATCTATATTTTGTAAATTTCTTATTTCAGTCGTATAAACAGAAATGTGTCGGAATTTAGGACAGTGTCAGAATTTGGGTCTCCTACCTTAATATTGATGAAAAATGTACTTACTTACATTTTTTCGTCGGTTCAATTTTTTGTTGAAAAGTTTTCATTTTATATTTTTTTGTGGCCAAAATCTACTAATTGCTACCTGCTTAAATTGAATTACTTTCAAAATACTCACTTAACTTAAGTAGTAACTGTTATATATTATAACTAGCTGGTACCAGCGACTTTGTCCGCGTGGAACTTTGTATTTTATGTGATGACTATTTTTACAAATTCACTCACCCCTTTAGGGACGAACTTTCTAAAAATACCGAAATATGTATTTACCCGATTAAAAGACCCTCAAAGACCTCAAATACCAATTTTTATCACCCTAACTTGAAAACTAACTGAACCCTCACACAAATTTTTACCCCCCCCTCTCACCCCTCTAGGGGTTGCATTTCTAAAAACACTGAAACATTCATTTATCCCTAACATGTATTTATGACTTCAAAAACTAATTTTTATCACCCCAACTTGAAAACTAACGGATTTCCTATACAAACTTCCAATCCTAATTCAACTCCCCTTTCACCCCTTTATGGTTGAATTTTCAAAAACTGTGAAACACATTTATATTTATTTGTGAAGAAGAGCCCAAATACTTTTTCCATGACTCTAATTTCAAATCCAACGGTACTTTCACCCCCTTTCTCATCCAACTTTTCACCCCTTTTGAGATGGACTATCAGGAAAATATGCTAACAAAATTCTGCCTCTTAGGTCCAGCGGTTTGGTTTGGGCGTTGATCGTATATCAGTCAATCAGTGAGTCAGTTAGTCAGGACATGTAATTATATATGTACATATTACCCCAAACACGAGGTAGCTGTTATGAACCGTTGGGGAGATCTCTCGACTGTCTTCTGTCTCCATCATTAGATTAACTCCGGGCCTCCATTATCTTGTAGATAGATAGATAGATATTCTATTCGTTCACCATTTAACATATTCACAAGGGAATATAAATGGACACACACGTCAAAAACGCAGAATCCAAATACCAAAAATTATGATATATAACACAAATATGGTATTTGTTACATAGTAACACAGAAAAAACCAAGTAATGAAATACAATTTGGATGAACAATTCGTTTAGTAAATAATACGTCAGAGAGAACAAATGAAAATAATACAAAACAATATACAATATATAAATGAAAATATACACATACACACACATGCATATGTATCAAAATTAGATTCAATTTATTGTACAATTTGCACCCGATAAAATTCAAACTTTTTTGATAAAGTGCAGTGCAGTGAGAATTGGGCTGTAACGTATTGCTGTAATGAGTATTATGATCATGTTTTGGCAAGCACGTTGTAATGTTTTTCGAATTATTATAGAAATATATACACATCTCCAAAATATATACGATATATAGTGTCAGGATTTTTGGTTTTTTGAAAAATTCTCTACAGCTAGTCCTTATATTAATATTTACAATAATGCATAATACGTATTTCGGTAAAATAAAAATTCTGTTTACATTAGCACTATTACCCCAACTTTGTATTCCATATTTCATGTGGGAGTGAAAATTGGCAGTGTAATAAGATTGTGTTTGCTGCAATGATTTTTCAAATATTTGATGCTGTAGCAAGCACTACGAAGTGTCTTACATAATTGTTCTGTCCATGATAATTGCCTGTCAAAAGTAACTCCTAATAGTTTCACGTTTTCAGAGCAGAGTAATAGATTTTCTGTATTTTTAAATATTGTAGGTGGATCATGTCGTCTATGTCCGAAATATGTCAATACTGTTTTTTTTTGTGGTTCAATAGAAAATTATTATTTTCAGACCCGCGTATTAAATTATTGTATACTATTTCAGTAGAACAGATCAGTGATTTTTGGCTGTCACCAGATATAATGATGTTAGCATCATCAGCGTAACATACAATCTTTACATTCGGAATGATTTCTACAAAATATATGAGGTTATTCGCAAATACGTTGAAAAGCAGAGGCCCCAAAACTGATCCCTGTGGAACTCCCTGTGTGATAGTATAGGAAGGACTGTTGTGCCGTTGAGTAAAACAAACTGAGTCCTATTCAAGAGATATGATTGAAGGAACTTCAAAGGTATACCTCTTATTCCATATCGTTCGAGTTTAGTAAGTAACATGTTATGGTCAACCGTATCAAAAACCCTCGAAAAATCTATAAACAATCCGCTCACATGATCTCCTTTGTCTAACCTACAGACGACTTCATTTTGAAAGGTATTCAGTGCAGTCTCTGTACCCATATTAGTTCGAAATCCATGTTGGCTTGTTGATAAAATTTTATGTATGTATTCAGCTGATTTTTTACGTTCATTTCAATAATTTTGGAAAAACTACAAAGTGAGCTGCAATTTGCAAGGTCAGAATAATCTCCTTTCTTATCAAGAGGCTAGTTTGAGACAGTCTGGAAAACTGCCCATTTCATAGAACTTATTTATCAAGAATACCAATGGCGGACCTAAGTAGTGACTTGCTTTATTAATTATATTATTTGAAACCTGATCATATCCTGATGAGTTGGATGTCTTCAAATTATCAATAACGGTTTTGACGTCTATAAGTGTGACAGGTTTTAAGAAAAAAGACAAGTTAGACAAGTTACAAGTAGGAATATTCAAGCTAATGAGATCCTGATTATTTCTACGGTCTTGAATGATGTCTTTCGTGAAAAGCAAATTGAATTTCATAGCCAACTCCGGATCAGATAATTGCACACCATTTCCTTTTATTTCAACTAATTGTTTTTGCTCCTCTCTGTGCACCTTTGAGTTTATTAATTATGTCCCTCGTCGCTTTTGATTTATTATCAGAAATCATTATTAAGTTGTCAAACTAATTCTTATTTGCCCTTGTTAGTGTCATACAGTATTGCTTCCGACTCTCTATACTCGCGATTTCATATTGAGGATCGGTTTGTGACAAATCTGAGAACAAAATCATCCGTTCTTTAAGTTGTTTAACATGATCAGTCGTCCACGCATTCTTTACTCTTCTTTCAGGATTTGACGCAATTTTGCGAAGAGGGAAGCAGTTATTCTTATGTCTTATTATGGTGTTGATGAAATTATCCCATGCTATATTTGAATTCTGTTCATTGTGAATATCATTCCAATTTTCAGCTCCCCCAACATTCTAAAAAATGATTGTTAGTGTTATCAGAAATAGATATGTGTGCCAAGTTTCAACAGAATCGATTCACAGGTGTGAAGTCAATAAATCATCCCCTATTTTCCTACCCTAGAGGGTGTAATAAAAAAAAAATTCAAATGGGACCAACTTCGAAGCATACCCTATACAATAAAAAAAAGAATAATCTAAATCGGAAAACCCAGTACAAAGTTATACGTGGTAGAATCGGTTAAAATGTAAAAATTCAGTGGGTGAACCAACGATCATCCCCCATTTTCCTGCCTTTAGGAGTGGATTTTATTCCTTCAAATCCAAATGGGACCAACTTCGAGATATACCCTATCAATTAAAGGAAGAATAATCGAAATCGGACTAATCTGTAAAAAGTTATGCGTGGTCATACATACAAGAAATATACGCGTCGATTAGAGTCCCTCCCGTTTTTTTACACGTTTTATATTAGCTTCACCTGTATGTGTTTGTTTGTTTGCAAGCGACTCGTTTGGGCGCGATTTTGACCCACTTCCAGACGTCCGAATGATTTGAAATTTGGGAGGTGTACATAGTTCCGGTGACGATGCATTGAAACAAAAACAAATGGCGGCTTAAAATGGCGGCCAAGTTTTGTGATTATGGACTGATTCTATCCAAAATAGGTATGTGGGGGTTTTTGGGGTCGAATATTATGATTCTATTGTGAAAATTGGAAAATTCAAGATGGCGGCTCCAAAATGGCGGCCGAGTTTTGTGATTATGGTCTGATTCTATTCAAAATTGGTATGTGGGGGTTTTTGGGGTCGGAGATTATAATCACCTAATTTGATAAGATTATTCCATTTTTTAATTTGCAAAAAATAATAAAAATAATAGTTTGAAAAAAACTAAAAAAACACGCTTCCATAAATAAACCACACTAAAAAGTAGGAAATAAATAATAGCTTAAAAAAACTAAAAAACACGCTTTTATAGAAAACCAGACTAAAAAAATTTAAAATGAGAAAAAAAAATATTTTATTTAAAAAAAAGCGTGGGTTGCATGGTATCAATAATTATACAGTGCTAGTCAAAAGTCCCCTCCCCCCCTCGTATCTTTTGAACGGGTATACTTATAATAATGAAATTTGGAAGGTGGAAATAAACGGATGTAGGCTTCTCAACTGGTCATAACAGGTGACGCAATAGTCATAAATGACGTCACAAGGCCACTGTGACCAATAATTTTAAATGGGACCCTATGGCAAGTGACAACTCGTTCGAAAGGTATTGACAATACCTATTCAGTCATACCAATTTTGTTTGGGTTTCTGCTGATTTTGATTGATAAATTGAAGAAATACGAAAATTATAGTTTCGAATTTAATTAATAAAGATTTTAAAGTACGCCTCTGGTTAATTGTCAAAAAGGTTGACGTTTTTGAATTCTCTACTTGTCAAAAGTGTTTATACCTTGAAAATTTACCTAAGCTATTGTTTAACGAGACGTTCAAGTGTTTACATAGGCAAAATGGTACGTACTGTAGTCGACAAAGTAGCAGCTATCTTAATAATTGGTGAATGTAGAAACAATTTCCATGCAGTGGAACGACTGTTTAATGAGAGGTACCCCGATCGCCCTATATCGAGGGTTTATTTGAGGGAGCTTCTTCGGAAGTTTGAAGCATCAGGTAGTGTTCAAGATGCCAAACGATCTGGTCGACCAACAATTAGTGATGACAAAAAAATTGACATAATTGGAGAAATGGTAGTAAACCCTACTTCTTCCACAGCCCAAGTTGCGTCTATCTGTGAAGTCAGTCGAAGGACAGTACATAGGGTGTTGGCTAAAAACAAATTTCATCCATACAAATTAAAAATGGTGCACCAACTTTCAGATGATGACTCCGACCGAAGACTAGAATTCTGTGAAACTATGTCCAATAAAATGAACCAACAACCAGGCTACATACAGACAATTTGTTTTAGTGACGGAAGTACTTTCTTTCTCAATGGAAATGTTAACACTCAAAATGTGAGGTATTGGAGTGACACAAATCCTCACATCTTTCGTGAAAAACATACTCAATTTCCAGAAAAAGTAAATGTTTGGGCAGGTATTTTGGGAAACCACATAGTTGGGCCTCTTTTTCTCAATGCTAACTTAACCGGTGAATTGTATCTGGAGATGTTACAAAATGATATTGAGTCGTTAATTCTTGAAATTCTAGAAGATAATCCAGATGAATTCGACAACTTGGAAATAACGTTTCAACAAGATGGTGCTCCTGCACACTATTACGGTGCAGTAAGACGTTACCTAGATGAAGAATATCGTGGTAGATGGATTGGACGACGAGGTTCGATCGAATGGCCAGCTCGGTCACCGGACCTTACACCATTAGATTTTTTTCATGGGGTACTTGAAATCTAAGGTTTACGCTACAGCACCTGACAGTATTGCCATTCTGAAACAACGAATTGTTGAAGAATGTAGGGCAATTTCCGCTGACACACTGGGACGAGTACGACAAGAGTTTAGCAATAGGATGCATTACTGCCAGGAAGTAGATGGAGCACATTTTGAACACTTATTATAAGAACTGGTTCTTAAATCTTTATTAATTAAATGCGAAACTATAATTTTCGTATTTCTTCAATTTATCAATCAAAATCAGCCGAAACCTAAACCAAATTGGTATGACTGAATAGGTATTTTCAATACCTTTCAAACGAGCTGTCACTTGCCATAGGGTCCCATTTAAAATTATTGGTCACAGTGGCCTTGTGACGTCATTTATGACTATTGCGTCACCTGTTATGACCATTTGAGAAGCCTACATCCGTTTATTTCCACCCTCCAAATTTCATTATTATAAGTATACCCGTTCAAAAGATACGAGGGGGGGAGAGGACTTTTGACTAGCACTGTATAATACATTACACACCTAGGGCAGTGAAGTAAGAAATGTCTCAGATCACAGGTGATTGTTGGCCGAGGCGATACCATGCACCCCACGCTTTTTTTTACATAAAATATTTTTTTTTATTATTTTCTATTTTTTTCGTCTGGTTTTCTATAGAAGCGTGTTTCTTAGTTTTTTTAAACTATTATTTATTTATCGTCGGTTGATAAAGA
Organism: Gonioctena quinquepunctata; assembly: GCA_018342105.1. NCBI lineage: Eukaryota > Metazoa > Arthropoda > Insecta > Coleoptera > Chrysomelidae > Gonioctena > Gonioctena quinquepunctata. The sequence goes on along the minus strand of JAFIRS010002886.1, from coordinate 127,987 downwards.
AAACTCTGTTGGAATGTCGAAAACCTCAAAACTCTGTCTCCCAAAGAAAGTAATAGATAATACCTTGATAATAGATGATGATATCGCAAAAGATACAATTCCGAACTGGCTGAACAATTTCTATGTAGAAAGTTTATAACAATTCAATAGTGACATAGGAACACAGGCCTTGATTTTCCAATTGCATGTAGATATGGTGACCATGTTTTAGGCAATTTCATATTTACCGAGTGGGCCAAATTGGACACTTTAAAAGGAAAAGTCCTGTTTTCAAACTAGATAGATGAAAACTGATGGCTATGTCTGAGGGTCAATTTTTATCATAAACTTAATGGTGAAAACCGCATATCGATATCTATCATCGTCTCTGAGTTACAGCATGTTTTTCAAAAATATGTATTTTCAAAAAGTTGCTGTAACTTTTTTCCTGTTGAAAATTATTTGTTCCTATGTAAACATTTTTGGGCCCTTTTTTACGTAGAATTCAATGGTTTATGTAATTTATTTTTTCATATCATATATCAATAGTTATTAATGGAAAGTTCATATTTTTAAATGAGACAACCTGTATATTCCTGCATATTTCAAAAGTACTTGAAATTACCATTCCAAAAATTCAGCACACTTGATGTTTTGCTAGAGTCACCTATGAAATGCAGAGCTTTTAGATTTTTTCATGTAGACTTTGAAACGCACACTTTGAACAAGTAGGCTTCGGACGACGCGGCGATAAAACAGAATGCAAATGTTTACTGGTAGAGTGGTAGCTGTCAAATTTTGATTTGAGTAGTAAAGACGCTCCTCAATTCGTGGTTTTTGTTCATTTTTCAAACACATTTGCAATGAAGTATGAGAATTATGGAACATGGGATATGATTTATACAAACCGGGAAAAATGCAGAGGCAGAAAGCAATTCGTACCATGAGAGGTAGATAGATAGATAGATAGATAGATAGATAGATAGATAGATAGATAGATAGATAGATAGATAGATAGATAGATAGATAGATAGATAGATAGTTTATTTCACCACGTTACATAATAAAATGTTTGTAGCAAGTCAAAAAATAGCATAAAAGTAATAAAATAGCATAAAAGTAATAAAATAGTATAAAAGTAATGATCAGATTGAACAATTAAAATAGTATAAAATGATCAGATTAACAATGAAAATAGTATAAAAACAAGCAAGAAACACAAGTACAAAAATATAAAAACAAAGATGACATTATAAACATTTAAAATGATCCACGTATTCTTTGACAGAATAGAAGCAAAAACTCAAAAGATAATTTTTTATTGTTTTTTTGAATTTGGACATACTAAGAATTTTAAAATTATCGGGAAGATAGTTGTAGAGGTTGAAATCCAGAGTATTCTTTTGTGATTTACTCAAACGATAGCGGTTTGTTCGAATTTTGTTACAATGTCTGGTATCATAGTCATGAAGGTCTGATTGCTTAATTAATGAAGTTGATTTTTTATGAATTTCTATGAGAACGTTGTACAAAAATAATGTGGGTAACGGCATCATTCTCAATTTCAAAAAAAGAGGTTGACAATGATCTCTATAACCAGAATTTGTTATTATTCTGATAGCTTTTTTCTGCAATTTAAAATTTTTAAAGCCCCAGTTGAGTTGCCCCAGAGTATAACACCATAGCTAATGTAAGAATGGAAGAGGGAGAAATATGTTATTTTCAATGTATCGAAACTAGTTACATTTTTCAGCTGACGCAATAAAAAAAGTGTTCTTGATAGTTTTTTGCTCAATTGGTTAATATGACAGGTCCAAGTGAGAGTACTATCGACAACAATCCCAAGTAATTTAACGCTATCTGCACTTGATGTAGCGGCAGAGCTTGTTGAAAACTGTAACTGTTGCGTTTTATCTGTATTTAGTTTGAGTCGATTTGTCACGAACCAACTTTCTGCCTACCCAGGGAGAAGACAACCTTTTAGAGACATTTTCGCAAGATTGCGACACAACCTAATTGATGGTGGTCAATTTGAAAAGAAAAGGCCAAAATAGGCATAGTAAGTTGGAAGAAATAGTCGTTTTAGGAGCTGTTGCAAATAATCCCAAAACGTCAACGTGAAATTTAAAAATATCAACGGGCCACCAAGAACTAACGTTAGGCGAATTTTGAAAAAACACAAATTCAAGCCATAGAGGACCAGAAGAGTTCATAAACTCAGACCAGGAGATTTTGAACGCCGCATGGATTTTTGCCAGTTGTTCCTGGAAAATTGTAACCAAGTGCTTGATTTTTCGTTAAATTGTATTTGGACAGACGAAGCTTGTGTAAGCATGCCGGAATTTTCAACCGCTACAATTCTTATTGTTGGGCTCAACAGAATCCTCATTCTATTGAGGAGCAGAGAACCCAAGGAAGATTTGGATCTAGTATATGGGCAGGTGTTTTTAGGGGATGACTTATCGGCCCGTTCATTTATAATGGCAGTCTCACATCTCAGAGGTATTTAGAAATTTTAAGGCAACGAACTGAACCCCTTGTTGATGAATTGCCGCTAATGGATATATTTTCAGCAAGACGGGGCTTCGCCTCACAACACTGCAATTGTCAACAATTTTTTGGCTGCAAATTTTGGCAATAATTGGATAGCCAACCAAGCACCCAACTGTTGGCCGGTCAGGTCACCGGATCTAACGCCTATGGACTTTTACCTCTTGGGAAGGTTATAAGATCTTATTTTTAAATCGCCGACCAACTCTAGACACGAATTGGAAGCGGCTGTGATGCAAAGTTTTGCTTCTCTCACTCCCATTGAACTAATTAATTCGGCAAGAAATGTTCAAAAAAGGTGCCGCCTGTGTGTAGGAGAAGCTGGTAGACATTTCGAAAGCCTTCTCTTAAGAAATATTTTGTTCTTGTTTGTTCTTTATTATTATTATTGTTGGAGTTTCATTTATTAGTAGTAAATATAGTATGAACTGTTATCAGTTTTATTGAAACTATGAGTTTTAATTACTGCTGTGAACAGCTTTCTTAACATTTGATAGCTACTAGTGAACACTTGTTTTCTGTTTTATCGCCGTGTCGCCCAAAGTCTACATGAAAAAACCTAAAAGCTCTGCATTTCAGAAGTGACTCTAGCGAAACATCAAGTGTGCTACATTTTTGGAATTGTAATTTCAAGCTCTATTGAAACATGCAATAATATACAGGTTGTCTCATTTAAAAAAATGATTTTTCCATTAATAACTATTGATATATGCTTTGAAAAAATAAATTACTAACACCATTGAATTCTACGTAAAAAAGTGCTTCGTAAATGTTTTCATAGAAACAAATAATTTTCCACAGGAAAAAAGTTACAATAACTTTTTTTAAATGCACATTTTCGAAAAACATGCTGTAACTCAGAAACGATGATAGATATCGATATGCGGTTTTCACCATTGAGTTTGTCATAAAAATTGATCAGTTTTCATCTATCTAGTTTGAAAACAGGACTTTCCCTTTAAAAGTGTCCAATTTGGCCCACTCGGTACCTAAGAGATAGAGAACGAGGGCCAACCCTATTCCCAAGTTTACATGAAATCATGTTGACCAGAAATGCAATGAAACATCTGTATCCATTTAGTGTTTCCTAGAAATCTCTGGGAACTGGCACATATCTAAGAGCCTTTGATTTATGTTGATTATTCTTCATATTGTGTTGGCAACATTGCGTCGTTTCAGGAGTCAGCCTCGTGACTCGTGTGCCTATTGATCCGGTCCATTGCTGCCGTCGCCGTCGCGGCATTTTTCCATCGAACAGCTGGTCCAAAGATCCATCGAGATTTTCTTTGTATTATCGCGATACGAGGAGATTGATCTCACCGAAAAGATAACTACTAATCCTTGTTACGAGAATATTATTGGAAGAAAAGTCAAACAGTTAAGGTGGTTCCCCCACGAGACAGTTGAATTAGGAAATTATTGAAATTTGGCGTACGTATTGTTGAACATGTGAACAACACCTCTATAAAATTTTAACAAGTTTCACCATCCCGAACCCGAGATATATATATATATATAATTGAAGTTGACTCAATTAACACGTAACATATGGACCATGCATAGGCAAACGGCACATTATTAATTCTACCGTTAGTACTAAAATCAAGAAATTTATGAAAAACGAGGAAGAGCTAGAGTAGGATATCACAGATATTGTGAAAAAAAAAAAACAAAGTGATTGACCATCTAGTTTGACAGATATAATCAAAACTACTCTCGTTAATCAAAATAGTCCACGGGGAAGCGCACAGCCTAAAGGGGGGGTCGTAGAGAAATGCAGATTGTGCCAGGGGACATTTTTTAAAGGAGGGTGGGGGACCATTTGCGGGTCTGAACGCGAAAAAAACTCCTCCTAGTTGACCCCATCGATTTTAACGATACCCCTCCTTCCCCCAAAAAAAAAAGTTCAAAAAGAGTACTACAAAAAAGTCCATTGAAGTTTTATCGAAAAACGATAATTTTTTCCCATGACGTATAATTTCTAGTGGGGAGGGGAGAAAGGGGGGGGGGGCGAGTCTGAAAAATTATTTTTGCGCTTTTCGGGGACATCAAGTTTTTGAGTCACCGACTTCCTATAACGTAGAAATTTCCTAGAGTCGATTGAGGGGGCAAGTGCCCCCCTTCAAATCGAAAAGTCTTTTGGAATGTTTCGATTTTGTCGAAAATAATATTTTTGTCTCGTGGGGGAACCACCTTAATATGAACAGGAGTACTATCTATTCAAAATACGCCTGAATAAATAAAACAATGCGATGGAATTTGTTTCCAGTTCTTGACTTTTATGTCACAATTACATTCTTCCAATTTGTTCTTGGTTTCCTTCTTCTTTTTCTATCTGCTAGTCTCCATGTTAGAAAAACCGAATAATATTTCTACTCAAATGCAACTCTAACAAACCCAAAAAACTCCCTGAAGAAGACTGTGGTCACATTCGAAACGTTGGACATGTAAATGAATCGTAATTTGAAAAAATATTATTTTCGATTATACTCAGTTGTAATACCACAAGAGAATAAAGTGAAAATAATTCGAAAGATTTTCGAAAACTTCTTTCCAGGCAATAGACAGAGAGCCCAACAAGCTCGAGTGGCTATTGCCAACTGGCAACAAGATTGAGAAAGAAATCTGGACAATTATTTTCTACTTTATCGAACTTTCTTGTGGTATTCTGTAAATAATTTTTTGATGTTACGATCATAAACACATCTCCTTGCAAAATGATGAAGTGTACTACACTCACTTTTCATGCGAATTGATGACAGATGTCATATTATTTTCGCGGCAATTTTCTGGGTAGATTATTCCCACTATAATGGTTTGATTGGCCAAAACGTACATGAATGATTTGAATTAAAATTTTTCCATTTGTTTCTAGAAATGTCAAAAAATAATCAATTATATACTGGTTCAAGAGAATCAAAACTACTATTCTACAGCTTGGGTGGAAATATACAATATTCTTATGAATCTATCAGACACAATTTCGGCAACGAAACTACCACTATCATGAGAAGGTATTCTAAATTATCCTCCAAAATAATAGAACAGAAAAACCGAGGAATATTTCTACTCAGATGCAACTCTCACAAACCCAAAAAAATCTCCGAAGAAGACTGCGATCACAGTCTAACAGTTGGACATGAAAATAAATCGTAATTTGAAAAGAAGATCATTAATTTGAATTACTGAAAATAAAGCTAATACATTTTTCATAAACCAAATTTACCAATAAAATATATAAATATTGAAAAAAATTGTAATGAAATTGGTGAACCCCCAAGAAACAAGAAACTTATTTATACAGTGCTTCTCAAAAGTCCCCTCCCCCCTCTTATTTTTGGAACGATTATACATAAACAAGTGAAATTTGGAAACTGAATATTAAAGGTTGTAAACCTACTAGTGATGATAGATGACGAAATCGTCAAAGATGACGTAACAAGGCCATTGGGACCAATAATTTCAAATGGAACCCTACGGCAAGCGACATCTCTTTTAAAAGGTATCGAAAAAACCTATTCAATGATACTAATTTTGTTTGTGTTTGTGGCAGTTTTGGCAACTCGCTTTCAAAAAACGCAAAGTTGTGATGAATTAAATCAGTTAATACTAAAATTCCAAATTCAAGCTCCGCCTCTGGATAGTTGTCAAATAAGCTGACGTTTTTGTTAGTCTCCCTAATTCGACGTTTTTGTAATTGTCCAAGTTTTTGTACGTTTAATAATTTGTGTATTGTTGATCGAACGTTCAACTGTTTTAGCAGCTTTTGGTACTTTTAATATTTTTGTACATTCAAATAATTTGTTAAACTGTTGTGAGCCGAACGTTTAAGTGCTTTAAGAAGCGAAATGGTACGTGCTTTAGGTGATAAAGTAGCAGCGATCCTAATTCTTGGTGAAACTGGACAAAATATTCATGCAGCAGAACGCATTTTTAATGAGAGGTTTCCCGATCGCCCCGTTTCGAGGACTTATTTGAGGGAGCTTCTTCGTAAGTTTGAAACAACGGTTAGTATTAATGATGCGAAACGATCTGGCAGACCACAAATTTCTGATGAGAAAAAAATTGATATATTGGCAGAAGTAATAGTTAATCCTACTTCTTCAACAACTCACGTTGCATCTACCTGTGAAGTCAGTCGAAGTACAGTACACAGGGTGTTGAAAAAAAACAAATTTCATCCATACAAATTAAAAATGGTTCATCAACTCTCAGACGACGACCCAGACCAAAAATTTTAAAAGGAAAAAAACCAAAAAAAATTAAAACATTTATTTAGTGACGAAAGTACTTTCTATCTAAATGGAAATGTAAATACACAGAATGTGAGGTATTGGAGTGACGCAAATCCTCACCTGTTTCGTGAAACACATACCCAATTTCCCCAGAAGGTGAATGTTTGGGCAGGTATCCTGGGAAACCACATCGTTGGGCCTCTTTTTTCAAATACTAATTTAATTGGAGAAGTTTATCTGGAGCTGTTGCAAAACGCAATAGAACCGTTAATCCTTGAAATTTTCGAAGATAATCCAGATGAATTCGGCAATTTGGAAATAAAATTCCAACAGGATGGTGCTCCTCCACACTATTACGGTGCAGTAAGACGGTATTTGGATGAGGAGTATCGTGGTAGATGGATTGGACGACGAGGTTCAACGGAATGGCCAGCTCGATCACCGGACCTCACACCTTTGGATTTTTTTCTGTGGGGGTACCTTGAATCGAAGGTTTGCGCCACTGAACCTGACAATATTGACGTTTTAAAACAACATATTGTTGCAGAATGTGAGGCTGTTTCCGCAAACACATTTGCAAAAGTACGAGAAGAGTTTAAAAATAGGATATTTCACTGCCAGGAAGTAAATGGAGGTCACTTCGAGCAATTTCTCTAAGTAGATACTGATTCTTAAATCTGTAATTAATATCATACTGAATGGAATTTAAATTTTAATGTTTACTAATGAGCCATTAAAACTGCCATAAACACAAACAAAATTAGTATCTTTGAATAGGTTTTTTCGATACATTTTAAAAGAGGTGTCGCTTGCCATAGGGTTCCATTTAAAATTATTGGTCACAATGGCTTTGTGACGTCATATTTGACGATTTCGTCATCTATCATCACTAGTAGGGAAGTTCACAACCTTCAATATTCAGTTTCCAAATTTCACTTGTTTATGTATAATCGTTCCAAAAATAAGAGGGGGGGGGGAGGGGACTTTTGAGAAGCACTGTATATGTATGACTAGCTGGAACCCACGACTTCCTCTGCCTCGAATTTGTATTTTTATACACGCTTTATTAGCTTCACCTGTATGTATGAATGTAGGAAATGGAATCTTTGAAGATAATTATCAGCCACTTCCAGACATCCGAATTATTTGAAATTTTGATACCTGGTATTCTCACCAAGATCGTCCTAAAAAAATTATTCACATTTCAAAGATATGGCGAATGCGCTAATTCACCAAAATGCAGCATGCATCTCATTCACCAAAATTTCGTAAAAACTTCCATCCCATGTGAATGAATAAATCGAAGAGTTTTTCTCCTGTTGTCTTTTTTGTCTTCTGTAGCAATATGGACTAAAAAGTTAAAAATAAAATTATACTTTAAAAAAACACGCTTATGTAGCAATAAGAACTTAAAGTTGAAAATAATAAGAATGAAGTCATTGACCAAAAAATTTCTTATATATGTATATGCAATATGGCTTCCGCCATCAGAGATCAACTGGTGACCTGCTCGCTTACGTCTCACATATATGGCAGCTATCTATTGAAAAGTATGGAGAAACTTTAGCTGTGGAATCAGATATCTCCAAGGCGTTCGATCGAGTTTGGCACCAGGGACTCCTCGCCAAGCTTCCGTCTTATGGCTTGCCCCCTCAGCTGTGTTCTCTGCTTGCTAGTTTTCTCTCAAAGAGGTCTCTCCATCTAGTGGTCGATGGAGTTTCATCTGACACTCTACTCATAAATGCTGGTGTTCCGCAAGGATCTATTCTCGCACCAACACTATTTCTACTTCACATCAACGACCTGTTGAAAGCAACTTCATGTCCAGTACACAGCTTTGCCGATGATAGTACCCTCCATACCGCTTTCTCTTCCAGGGCCCCTATATCAGCCCGTGAAACCAGAAATGAACGAGGAAGAAATGTTAATAATATAAATATGGACTTAGCAACAATTCTCGAGTGGGGATCTAATAACTTGGTAGAATTCAATGCAAACAAAACACAAGCATGTCTTTTCTCTAGAAAAGTCGATCTCACTGTGCCTAACATAACTTTGTCAGGAGTAACCATACCACTGAAGTCATCCATATCGATGCTTGGTATTACTATCAGCAATAACCTTTCCTGGGAAAATCACGTGAGGTCCATTGCCAAAAGTGCACCCCAAAAACTTGGTTTTTTGTTTCGTGCCAAGAGCTACTTCACCCCCACCCAGCTGCTTATGATCTATAAGGCACAGATCCGACCTGTCCTGGAATACTGTTCCCATATTTGGAGCGCGGCACCTAAACATATCCTGAGGCTATTGGATTCTGTCCAAAAAAGGGCCATTCGTCTCGTCGGTGATGCCTCGCTTACAAACTCGCTCACTTGTCTGGAACACCGTAGAAAAGTTGGCGATTTGTCTCTATTTTTTAGATATTTTCATGGGCGATGCTCTTCTGAAATATCAACAATCGTTCCTGCTTTGGCAGTCTCTTCGAGACTAACCCGTCAAGTTCAGTCATCACACCCCTTCGTGGTCACTTTGGAGACCTGCAGAACATCACTTTCCAAAGACTCGTTCATCCAACGAACAGCGAGGCTTTGGAACTCATTGCCTAGGGAGGTGTTTCCCGAGGCATACAACCTCCAGAAATTTAAGAAGAACACCAACTCCTACCTTCTTTCCCTTGGTTCCCACGATGTTCTCTGAACATTACAGGATATCTATCCCTTTTCGTGGGAACCAGAACATAAAAAAAAAAAATATATACAGTGTCCGCCAAAATCTTGGAACAATATGGAAAATTTTGTTATTAATAGTTTATCAGAAAATTTCATTCTTCATAAAATTTGGTGTTTTCAATTAGACTGAATACGCGCATAGCCGTTATTTCCAGTGGCATGCGGCCAAGCGGGAATCGGACAATATTCTAAATTCACTACAGAGTAAAGTGACATTACTATGGAAAATATCGAAAAATGTTTTGAAAAAAGTTTGTTTGCAATTAAAAGATATTCCCAGGTATCCAGTTCTGTCTACCAATTACTAATTACAATAACTGCTTAATGAGTTGGCCTCCATTTTTAATGGTAATTATAGACAATAATTTCTGCGTAGTAAATTACTAAATTAGCATACATTGTCTGTCAAAGCAATCAACTGATCTAACAATATCTTGGAGATGAGTCCAGAAAAACAGTAATGGGAAGATAATGAAATAAAGCCAGGATCCTTAAAAAAGAGGTCAATCTTTATTTGCTGAATAATTGATAACCACAAAATAAATATTTAAATTAAGATTCGGTAGGTAGGTGTACCTACCTAACTGCATAAGTGGGAATATATTTTAATTGCAATAAACTTTTTTATTAATATTTTTCAATATTTTCCATAGTATTGTCACTTTACTCCATAGTGAATTTAGAATATCGGCCGATTCCCGCTTAGCCGCACGTCACTCATAATAACGGCTATGCGCGTATTCAGTCTAATTAAATGCACCAACTTTCATGAAGAATGAAATTTTCTATGAAACTATTTTGGTGGACACTGTATATATATATATATAAATATATATATATATATTTATATATATATATATATTTAAATATATATATATATATATATATATATATATATACAGTGTGACCTATTTAAAATGGAACCACCCCTGTAGAATACGCATTTTTCAGTCAATCTCAAAAATATTTTTTTCTAATATTGGGCATCAAAAACTGTATCTTGACACATATTTTCATGATTTTAGTTCCATTTCCAAGGCACTCTATGGTTTTTTTTCTTCGTCAAAAACGGCAAAAATTTATTAGGCATTTTTTTTTTCAAATTTAACTACACCACTGGATTTGTAGTCGTTACAAATGGAAACCATCGAAATTTCATGAAAAAATATTGGTTAACAACGAAGTTACAACAACTTTAATTTTGGAAACAAAGTATTTGATTATAATTTTTATTTAGATTGCAGACATATTTGAAATCTGGCAACACTGCCGATACAAAGTAGAGCACAAGTGAATTTGTACAGCAAAAATCCGAAGTCAATAGCTCATTCCGTTCAACAGTTATAACTACTGAAAGTATGGTAATGTGAGCGATTTGTGGTATACTAAATCACAGCCTACTATTGATTTAGTACAATACCTATGCCCAATGTATTAGTTCAGCTTTCCTCAAATTATTGATACCTTCTCTAGAAGCTTGTTTCAGTTGAGTTTTGCAGAATAAAAAAGGAAAATTTTTTTGTCCTGCTTTCTGTTTTATTATTGAATAAATAATTTTGATACTTTAAAAAAACTTGATTCGGTTCATTTCGTTTTTATCGGCTATTGAAAACTGCATAACTTGAAAATGAATATTTAATTTTCTGTTATTTTTGAATACACTCATAACCTAAACTTAAATAAATGATTTTAAGGGAACATAATTCACAAATCCAGTGGCGTAGTTAGATTTTTATTACAAAATCGCTTCCACCAGAAATCGCTCACATTACCATACTTTCAGGAGTTATAACTGTAGAACGGAATGAGCTATTGACTTCGGATTTTCGCTGTACAAATTCACTGGTGTTTTACTTCGTATCGGCAGTGTTGCCAGATTTCAAATATGTCTATAATCTAAATGAAAATTAATATCAAATACTTTGTTTCCAAAATTAAAGTTGTTGTAACTTCGTTGTTAACCAATATTTTTTTATGAAATTTCCATAGTTTTCATTAATAACGACCACAAATCCAGTGGTGTAGTCAAATTTCAAAACAAAAATTGCACAATACACTTTTGCCGTTTTTAACGAAGCAAAAAAACCATGGAGTGCCTTGGAAATAAAACCAAAGTTATGAAAATTTGTGTCAAGATACAGTTTTTGATGCTTAATTTTCAAAATTTTTTTTTTGAGAATGACTGAAAAATGCGTATTTTACAGGGGTGGTTCCATTTTAAATGGGTCACACTGTATATATATATATATATATATATATCCTGTTTAGCTGAATAGTTGAGAACAAGTCTCTGATACTATTTGGGACAGCAGCAATACGCATGCGTACTCACATTATATTTCCAATATTTCGACCATGAATATTGTCATCATCAGGGAGCTACAAAAATGAAAGATCTATAATATAATTGATAGGTGTGAGAGTGTAACTTCACTTACAATGTCAGTGAGAATGGTCGTTTTTTGATGATATGAAGAAATGATGAACAAGACACATTACAGACATGTAAACATGGAACAATAATTCAAATTATATAATATATAAGTATTTGTAACATTTCCTGGTAAATTTCTAAAAATGCCGAGAACAATCATGGCATATTATATTGTGACTGAAACAAGTGTGGAAAACGATGATAGAGGTTGGAATTACTTTTAAGTCATATGTCAATTGTCATTTCATAATATTATTGGGAGAAGAAGACATAGTTGGCCTAAGCTGTTTAGGGATATTTGGACAGTTGTGGTTGCTACTAAAGATGAGATGTCTAACGAAAAAACTATTTTTGTTATTTTTGAATTTTATTTATTGCAGAGAACATTGAAGATGTGGAAAATTGTTTTTCTTTTTGTATTTTATTATTGGGTTGTACCAAAAGAACTATTATTGAGAGCATTGGGGGTCTTGCCTAAAGTTAATAAGTATGAATAGATCTCACTCAAATGATTGAGATCTGTTCTTTCGTTTAAACAATTGTTAGGTTGAAATATAAATGCGATTTCCAGGAAAATTCGCTTCGAAGCATTACTGTATTTTTCTAAGATTTTTGTGGAATTATAATCCATGTTGTGATCTTCGTTGTGTACACGTTCACTGAGAGTACATCTTTCAGGGTGCAGCCTACTGTCGCTTTTATGGGAAGTTATACGGTCCTTCAGTGACCAGGCCGTTTGACCTATATATTCAAGGTTACAATTTGCACAAGGAATGCAATAAATTAATTTTGAGAAAGTAATGGAGTTTTGTCCTTGACAACTGAATATAATGAATTTATGGTTAAGATGGTTTTTTGGGCAATTTTGATATTTCCAAGTTTATTGAAAGTTCGTGAGAGCTTTGGCGTGATTTCAGCAATGAAAGGTAAAGAAGTATAAAAAGTATTCATTTGTGATTCATTATTACTACTATTCATATTCAATTTTTCATTAACAACGTCATTAGAGGATTGGTCTATAGACGGTGTGCAATATAGAATCTTGTTTAATAAGGATGAGGGATATGAATTTTGTTTAAAAAGGTTGTGGAGAATTTTTTAACATTTTCATGAATTATTCGAACAGCCGATTGCTTCCCGGCCTTGGTAGTTGAAATAAGAATTTTTTGAGCTTGTGTTTGAAGATATGTGGACTATAGATATTCTGGATTTTGAATTTAAACATTTTAGGTCCTAGAAAAAAAAACATCCTTCGCCTCTCGATTTGCGCATGAAAGGAAAGGTGGTTTGTTTATTTGTGGTGCTATCTGATTTGAAGTGGTGTTGTCGGATGTTGCCACGTAGAAAAAATAATTATTGTGGATCCAGTAAACCTATTTGACTGAATGATTGATCTGTAGAATAGGTGAAATTTCTATTGAAAATAATTTTCAGTAAACGCTTTTGAACAATTATCAGTTTTTCAATAGAGCTTTTGTACACTTTTCTCCAAACCAGTTTTCCATAAGTAAAGTGTGGTTTGACTAGTGCATGGTATATGGTTATCATCGATGTAGAATCCAGTAGACGTTTGATGTGTTTCATTTTATAAATTAGGAGTTGCATCTTTTTTATAACGAAATTAATTTGCTTGGTTATTGTCCCAGATATTTTATTTTGTCAAATTTTAAGAGAGGTTTCTTTGGTGATTCTCAGGCTGTTGTAAGGGAAGAGGGTATTCCTTTTCTCCATATGGATGGGCAAGAAGAAGGTTTTTTTGAAGTATATCGTCAGCAACCTATGGTTGAAGGAGCCTTGAATGTGAGATATATCTTTTTCTGTATTTTTTTAGACTGCCAGTGATCGTAGGTTTGAAAAATGAACGTATCATCCACGTAAGTGATGCATTTTCCTTTGGTGTGTATTCAAAAGAGATCTCAGAAATATGTTGAAAAGAAGATCCCAGACCAGTCTCTTGGGGTACGCCGTATTCTAATACTTGTAAGTCACTTCTCTTTGATTTCATTTGAACACACTGTAGTCTGTCGGATATATAGAGATATATATAGGGGATTACTAACCGTTTGCTGCATTATCATACATATGTGTTGTTTATACATTAGAAAAAATGAATAGTAATTCGAAAAAAATATCGCCACCCTCAATACAAAACGAAAAATTATACATTTATTGACCACTCTCAATAGGTTCAAAACAAAACTCGAATGCCAATTGCATATGATATTTCGATAATCCTCTAAACCATAGAATAATCAAAGTTTATAATAGCATGGTCATTGAAATCGATATTTTCAACTTACCCATGAGACGCTACAAATCTGCTGTTCGGAGAATCCTAACTTGAACTGTAACTCTAATTATTTTTGAGTAGACACATGTATACATTTTCTCCACTTTCTGGCATGATTTTGCTTATTTTCTCTCCTTTTTTCAGTCTATGCATTGATAGGAATTTTAATAATTACAAACAATTCGATTTTGTTTAAATGAATGTGAATTGTCTGTAAACTCGGACAAAAGTAAACTAATTATGTCTGAGGATGAATCATGTGAGAAATGCAATTCCGTAATAGAAATTACTGAATCTACAATCATATGCGATAGCTGCTATGCTGTTCACCATGAAAAATGCTCACAGCTGACTTCCTCAGAAGTTAGGGCAATTGTGTCAAGAAAACGTACCTTACTGTATTTTTGCACTTCTTGTAAGGAAAACTTCAAGAAGGTTCCCAGGATTATCGAAAAGCTAAATGAAGTATTAGAAATTAACAAGACTTCATTGGAAAAAAACACAAAATTGCGAGAAATCATAGCGAAACAAAATGAAAACAAGAATGATAATAACATGAATGAAATAATTCAGGAAATCCAAGAAAGGCGAAATAGAGAAGCTAACATAATAATACGCAACATCCAGGAATCCAGAGAGAATAACTATTTGGCAAGGGCAACGAGTGATACTGAAAACGTAAAAAAAGTTCTTGGCGGACTCACCGATCAAGTAACCATAAAAAATACATTTCGGCTTGGAAAATACACCCCTGATAGAAATAGACCATTGAAAATTGTACTGAAGAACCATGAAGAAGCTATCTATATTTTACAAAATAAAAGAAACATAAACATTCCTGGTATAATAATTTTTGGTGACCAAACAAAAAGACAAAAGGAATTTATCAATTAAAAGTAAACTGAATGAACTAATAAATAATGGCGAAACTGACAAAACCATAAAATACATAAATAATATTCCAACGATTGTTCTCAAGTCTCCAGTAAGAAAAAACTAATCACTCGGCATCCTGTTATACCCTTCTGTAGTGAATTCTTATACATGAATATCCAAAGTCTTGTAGCCAATCACGATCAGCTTGTTCAGGATATAATATGCTATCAACCAACAGTCCTGCTGCTCAGTGAATCTCGTACAACAGTTGACATAATGGATCTCGAAATTAAAATAGATGGCTACAGAATAGTGAGATGTGATTCACAGAGTCGCCACACTGGAGGTGAAGTGTTATATGTTCGTGATAATATCAAATGGACTATCTATAAAAACATATCCGTAGACAGAATATATTGGTGCTTGGTTATTAAGCTGAAGTTTCAACAAGGAGAGGTATTAGTTGGATGTCTGTACCGTTCACCTAGCTCAGATTTCAATAAATTTCTCGATAGTTTTGAAGATTTAGCAGAGAATATTTTTAATGATCAATGTAAATGTGAATTAGTAGGAGATTTCAATCTCAATTTTTTAGATGATAATAATAGATATGTTAGTCAATTTAAAAACTATATTACTTCGTTGGGAGTAAAGCAGACGGTCAAAGATTCTACCAGAGTTACAAATAACAGTAGCACTTTAATCGACTATGTACTAAGTAATACAGCTTATGCTTCATCTACAGTTCATGATACCCCTAAGATTACTGATCACAATATCATTACCATTTCAATTAAAGCCTCTCATAATTTTAGTAGCAATAAACAAAAATACTTCAGGAACTTTAGCAAATATCATCTCAATGCATTAAATGATTTACTTCTGCACTGTAATTGGGACCTGAATTCTGCAGACGTTGATGTGATATACTCTAACATTGAACAACATTTGAAAACAAATATTGATACCACTTCCCCTATGAAAACTCTCAACTTGAAAGAAGGTCAACTTCCTTGGTATGATAATGAAGTTAGAGAGTTAACCAAATGTAGAGATGGGGCATATAAAGACTTTAAAACATGTTCCACTGAAGTTGACAAACAACTCAAATAGGTTATTTATAAAAGTTGCAAAAATGAAGTTGTTAATTTACTGAAAATGAACAAGACCAATTATTATACTGATAAAATCAATAATTGCTTGAAGGACTCGAAAGAAATGTGGAAAACCCTGAAGGCATTAGTCAAACAGAAAAATGATTCACTTCCACATACAATATTATTCCCAACAGCCCAAGGAGTCTGTCAAGTCACCAATGACATAGAGAAAGCAGAGAAGTTCAATTGTTTCTTCATTGATAGTATAGTAGACATTAAGAGCACCATTCCTCATTCTCCCCTCTGGATTAACAATAATCTCCCACCTATTAATTGTGAGATATCTAAATTCAGATTATTATCAATGCCAGAGCTTGGGACTATTATTAGAAGCTTTGATAATAAATGTAACTCCAATTATATAAACAACAAAGTACTTAAAAGCGTTTTTGAGGCAATCGGTGGAGTATTATTAAACTTGGTTAATACCTCACTCAGAACTGGTAAAGTACCGCAAAATCTAAAAAATAGTACAGTGATTCCTGTACCAAAAATTAACAATACTAATGAAGCCATCAACTTTCGTCCGATAAATACTTTATCTCCCCTTGAAAAAATGATTGAGACGGCAGTATATGAACAATTGATTGATTACATTGAAAGTAAGATTATGATGAACCAATCCGGATTTCGATCTAAACACTCATGTGAAACAGCATTACAAGTTTCCATATCCAAATGGAAATTTGCTGTTGATGATAATAAATATATTGTGGCAGTGTTTTTAGACTTTAAAAGGGCATTTGAGACAATTGATGTTACTATCCTACTAAAAAAACTCAAATATTATGGAATTTCTGGTTCCGTACTTGAATGGTTTGAAAGCTACCTCTCTGGTCGAACTCAACAGACTAAAATTAACGGGACATATTCAAACCAAAAAGGTGTCAATAATGGTGTACCTCAAGGTAGTGTCTTGGGCCCTCTTTTATTTGTACTATACATTAATGACATCAACTTCATTAATGGATGTGAATTCATCAATCTATTTGCAGATGATACTCTGATTACTGTGAGTGAACCTGAATTACAAACAGCATCAATAAAATTAATGATATTTTGATCAGAATATCTGAATTCCTCAACATAAATAAACTCAAGCTCAATGTCAATGAAACGAAAGCAATGATAATTACAACGAAACATAAACATAATTCAATTGACAAAACTTCTATAAGTATAAATATCTACAATCAACAAATTGAAATTGTCGAGGAATTCAAATATTTGGGGTTTATCGTGGATCAAACACTGAATATGAAGAAACATTACAATTATATTCGCAATAAAATTGCAAAAAAATTATTTTTCTTTGGCCGTGTTGCTTACCGTTTCAGACTTCCATTACAGTTTTCAAATCAATCATTCAACCCCATTTCGATTACTGTGCTACTTTACTATCACAACTTGATGCAAATTGTTTGTCTGCATTGCAAAAATTACAGAACAGAGGCATGCGCCTAATTTTAAGATGTAATAGATATACGCCAACTACAACAATGTTGGAAGTTCTGGATTGGCTTTCTGTGAAAGACCGTCTGTTCTATCTTACCATGGCATTCATCTTCAAAATACTGTCTGGTAATGCACCCTCATATTCTGATCAATTTATTGTTTTCCATCACCAAATTCATAATTACCCCACCAGGGGGATACTAATTTATATGTACCACGTTTGAACTATACACGATCCATGAACTCCTTATTCCATAAAGGACTATTGGACTACAATAACCTCCCGCTTGAGATAAAACAAAGTGAATCTATTATGACATTCAAAAAAGGACTTACTAGTCATTTGAAGATACAACATCCATATTAACATTGATATTATAATTTCATATATATCTAGTATTTAAATTAATATTGTTATTTTTTCTATTCTCTGAATGCTTGGATAATTCCGAGCATACACATTTTATTGCTATGAAGTTGGACTGTGACTCTGTCCATCCAATTTTAAAAATGTTTTTGTATATTAGGATGCCTATTTGAAATAAAGATTATTATTATTATTATTACATTTTTGTGGATGCTAGTTTTGGGTCCTCCCTGTATGCATCCCATTTCACAAATAAATAAATAGAAAACCGGGAAGTTTGTGAACAGAAACAAACCTTTTTTTATTCCGAAGGAACTCGAAAGAGTCCATTTTATTCACCATGAATTGACCAAGGGAGGGCAACGGAGGAACGCGGTATTTTGCTGAGAAAGCACACTAAGTCGCCTCATTCCTGTTATAATCGCAGACAAGTGCAACGTAGCCGACTTCCTTTCACTTCTGACATTCAGAACGTTGATGAAGGCTTTTGATCTCGAGCAAAAAGAGAATTGACGTTACCTCAAGATCTCTCTTATTATTCTTCACCCTCTCAATACAGGATAACGATTGGTATAAATTGCAAAGATCCCACCGAAAAAAGTTTACAGATAAAATAGGATTTGTTTGAGAAATGACTACAGCTGAACGTTGGAAGGAATTTATTTATCTCCGAATTCCTGGGTGAACCTTTTTATTTCGAAAGCGTTTTTAAAGGGTTGGATATGCATGAGAAACCTTATGAAACATGAGTGCTTCTGGAAACGGCAGGGCACATTTCGCATCGAGACAGAAAGGAAAGTCCTGCCATTAAATAGGTTCTTTATAGAATCTAAGGAGGTTTGGCTCACGAGAATGATGCGTGTGAACGACATGCGACTTAGGAAAACTTTATGGAAATTACCCCATTAGATTTGATGGCAAATGATTCGGAAGGTGTTGTTCATGTGAGTCTTTTTCCTTTCATGAAAAATTGAGCGGACAAAATTGTTTAACTGGGCGTGGCAATTGAATGGAATTGTGATTCAGTAGGGCAGTAAAAAACAAAACACACCAATATCAACGAATCAACGAATTACTTGTTGGTATAAAGTGAAAATGTCAACTACAATGCCAGGAGATGAATTTGTGGATCAATAGTCTGCATTCTCCTGCCAATGAATTATATACCTTTCTCTGAGGGCTATGTCCATTAAATTATTTCCATTTTGTTTTTAACAGTCCCCTCGATATTCGTCTCTTTCATAAATATATATATATATATATATATATATATATAATCAAAACTGGGGATATTGGGGTAAGCAGCAATGAAAAACTAAACTCTTTAAGTTTATCCAAGCTTTCGAAAATGTTAATTTCCATCATCAGGGAGACTCCACTAGATGAAAAAAACCAATAGTAATGCATATTCAAGTTCGAAACATTATGCTACTCACAACTCTGTTGAGGTTGGTTTCAATGATGTTAAACATATTCATCTAACATAGTGATACAAAAGAAGAAAACGTACATCAAGGATCAAAACGAAGTTCAAAGTTATTACAACCTCATTAGCGTTGTTTAAAATTATATAAATATAAATGTGTACTCTATGTGGTGTGACAAGTGAAACTGTTAAAATGTTGAGAAGAACTATTATTTTATATTACATTGTTGACAATTTTGATTGATATTTAACGACAATAAATGAGAAAATGGTTAATATCTGTTTTTTTATTAAAAACCTCTTTTATGCTTTTTCAGAATTCCAAGGGATGATTTCTATACATTTCGATGTTATTTAGTTTCCAATTGTACCTAGCATTTTCATGAAAAAATTAATAACTCGAGAACGGTTATAGTTAGTTAGGTACATAGTACCTTATATGAAATCATATTATTTTTTCCTGACCTATTTAAAAGTGTAATCAAATACAGGATGTTCCATTTTAAAAAACACAACTTTGATATGTCCCACTTTTTTGAGCCACTCTGTAGACTCCAAAATAATTTCTTTTTGCAGCCTTAATCAATAGACATATAATGAAATGGAGAAATTACCGAAAAAATTAATGGTTTGGTTTACATAAACCGTGTCGTATGGGGTGCCCCACCCTGTATGTATATATATATATATATATATATATTTGTTTTTTTTCGTTTTATATTGCATTGTTGTCAATTTTGATTGATATCTAAAGACAATAAATAAGAGTAAATCACACTCAAATAGTTAATATCTGTTTTTTTATTTATACAATTGTTTTCTTGGGAAACGAATGTTCTCTTAGATGTATGTGACTCTGTCGCTATCACTTTCACCGAATCGTAATTTATCTGGCGGTCAAATTTATTCACTTGTTCTGCCAGAGCACATCTTTCAGGATGCAATCTGCAGTCACTTTTATGAGAAAATATTCTGTTCGATGATGACCTTCGATTAATATATTGTTTATTTCAACCATGACAAGGAATTCCTTGTCATGGTAAAAACCAGATATTAACCATTTGAGTGAGATCTATTATTTATTGTCTTTAAATATCAATCCAAATTGACACCAATATAATATAAAATAATAGTTCTTTTTAACATTACCGCCACCTGCTAATATCAGTTGGTACTAATCTAACAGTTGGCACCACTGTAACTACCCGTCAGGTGTCGTTGGCCTAAATATAATTGCGAGATTCATTCCTAACCTGTCAGTTTCACTTGTCACACCACATAGAGTACACATTTATATTTATATAATTTTAAACAACGCGAATGTCGATGTTAACCATGAACTTCGTTTTATTCCTTGATCTACGTTTTTTTCTTTTGTATCACTATGTTAGATGAATATGTTTAACTAACCTCAACAAAGTTGTAAGTAGCATAATGTTTCGAACTTGAATATGCATTACTATTGGTTGTTTTCATCTATTGTAGTCTCCCTGATGATGGAAATAAACATTTCCGAAAGCTTGGATAAACCTTAAAGAGTTTACTTTTTCATTTCTACTTACCCCAATATCCCTAGTTTTGCACCTAACTATACCTATATATATATATATATATATATATATATATATATATTTATATATTTGTGTGCATATGAATAGTTTGGAACATAAATATTTATAAATAGTAACTTTTGTTGCTAGTTGTGAAAAACAATATACACCAATACTATTATAGCCCACGCGTCTTAACCCACTTGTCCTCTGCTCCTCATGCTTCAAACTTGGCGATTCTAATTGTTCTTAGTGTATTCGACGACAAAGGATATCTGACGGCCGCCACTTTGAATAATATCAGATATTTAGAATTTTTAAATTCAATAAAAAAAATCCCTAATTGACATGTTTTTTCCACAGGTGAAATCGTAGGTTTGGGCCTGTCGTTTACTTCCCGACCTTGCTTTCGACACTGACGATATGGTGAGTTATTTTTTTTTCACTCTACTAGGATGTTTGAGAAATAAAATCACAGTTCAAAACAGATCGTTATTTGGGAATGTCACTTACATCCATAACTATATAGTTTATATTTTTCTCAGGAGCAGTTTTTTTTTATTAAACCATATAAACTAAGATAAAGCAGTTATGATTATACTTGCTGTTTTGTTCAAATAGGCGTTTGTCTCAATTATTATCGATTGAATGTACTATCTGTCAATAGATTACGGTTGAAATATTGATAAGTTTTCGGAGAATCCAATTCTCCGAGGTGATGGACAGGTGTGATAGATAATACGGGATAATCCTAAGCACCCCACACAGTCCAAACAAGATCACTATGGACTTATCCTGGAAGAGAAGAATAAGGGATAAGAGATATGAACAATTATCAAAACTAATTTGCAACTCAAAACCTATTGGAACACATAGGTCACACCATTTCGAAAATAATATCAATAAAAATATAGTAAAATTTCAAAGAATAACAGTACAAATGATAATTTTTTCAAATTTGGAGATTCATTGCAGATCTCAAAACACGCATCCACTCTATATGCCATTGCGTTGAGAATCAATAGTATTTAAGGATACCCATCCCGTAAACTATGCAAGAAAAAATCAAAAACACGGTGGTGCCCTCATTCTAGTTAAAAAAGGACAAATATTTTTCTGAATTAAAACCAATAAAAAGGATATCAATTGAAGCTGAAATTGAAATATGTGCAATTCGCTTCAGCATAAATGACACAAAAGTTGCTGTTGTAACAGGGTACAGACCACCAAGCGGTAAAATTAGTACCTTCATGGAATGTCGAACACAAGCACTCCACCTTGCATCTGAACGTTCTGACTTCACTGTTCTTTGTGGGGATTTCAATATAAACTGTCACAAATCGGATTTAAATACCAAACTGCTGTCTGATATTTTCAATTCGTACCAGATGAGCAAAAATCCTCAAGGTGCAACCAGAATATTCACATATAAAAATGCACACACTAGTTCAACATGCATTGATTACATGGTGACCAGCCTTCCCCAATCAAAATTTGAGTGCTATATAGTGCAACCAAATATAGCTGATCACTTGGCTCACATCCTGGTATACCAAGAAAAAAATATTTCAGAGAATAAAAAAAATACAATCTCATCTAACATGAGACGTAGTTTATGTGATGACAATATTGCTGAATTGCAAAATCGGTTAATTTATGAGGATTGGACTCTAATATACCATTTACAAATAGACGAAGCGTTTATTATTTTTATAACATACTGCTTTGGTGCTTTGATGTATCCTGTCCAAAGAAGCAGACCTACATGAAATCCAACCATAAAAGTTGGATAACTCGTGATATCATCGATGAAGGTAAAAAATTTAACGAAATGTTTTGGCTTCTCTCTAACTCCCAAAAAGCTGAAACTCACTTGATTGAACAGTATAAATCAAGATTGCGAGAGCACAAACAAAATGTAAAGTTGTCAAAAAAATATTATTTTAATTCTAAAATAAACCAGTCAGAAAACAAAACCAGAGAGACATGGAAGATTATAAATGAAGAACTAGGGAAACAAAAATAACTTGAGAAAAATCAATATCCCTTGAACAAGATGGTGGGTTAAAAACAGACTCAGATGGAGTGTCAGAACTATTTGCTGAATACTTTTCAAATGCAGCAGAAATTTCCGTGTCAAATCACTTCGGGCAAAACTTGTCTTTACCCTGTACTGTTACTGAAAATGTAACTATAATTCAACCTTTTCAATCCCATCCAATTACTGAATATGAGATAATAAAAGCCCTATCCGAAATGAAGAATAAAAAATCGGCAGGCTTCGATGACCTCTCAATCGTCACAATTAAGAAAATATTACCTGCCATTATTGTACCATTAACCTACCTAATGAATCAATCTCTAATTCAAGGATACTTTCCAGAAGTTCTGAAAAAAGCACTAGTTATACCTATACATGAAAAAGGTAATTCCACCGAGATGGATAACTACAGGCAAATATCCTTGCTCTGCTCCTTATCGAAATTATTTGAAAAAGTTGTAGCCCTCAGAGTTATAGATCATTCGGAAACAAATAAGCTTCTATGCACGTCTCAGCATGGATTCAGGAATAGAATAGAAACAGCTTCCTATAACCTCCTGAATTTTATATACACAGAAATTGATAGTAGTAAATATGTGATCTCACTATTTTTCGACTTATCAAAAGCATTTGATACAGTGCGCTCTGAATTTCTCATCAATAAACTATCAATGTTCGGGTTCCCACGAAATATGATAAATTGGATAGAATCCTATATGACAAATAGAGATATGGTTGTAATCTGCAATGGATTGTCATCTGAGTCGAAAACTGTTAAACTCGGTGTGCCACAGGGTTCTGTTCTAGGTCCGTTACTGTTTCTCCTCTATGTCAACGATCTTCCTCAACACATAATGGAAGGCTATGTTATAATGTTTGCTGATGATACTACGATAACCATATCGTGTGAAAACGCTGAGCAACTCATCAGCAAATCAGAACGCATTATTGATCAGTTCAGCACCTGGTGCCAAAGAAATAAGCTCATTCTAAATACTTCTAAATCGATCAGTGTTAATTTCCACTTCAGACGGAATATTCCAAATGGTCTATGCCCAAACTATGATATTCAAGCTTCTGCAGAAATACAATTTTTAGGTACCTACCCAGACGACAATTCAAATTGGGAAAAACAAGTGGATCATTTTTGTGGCAACTTGAATAAAGCATACTATGCCATAAAGCAGTTGAAATCCAGTTTGGATGAACCTGGCTTACTCAACATATATTATGCCATGGTCTATTCTCATCTAAGTTTAAATGTTATGGCCTGGGGCAGGGCAAGGGATTTTTCCAGAATTTTCTCAGCGCAGAAACGCGTCATAAGGCTAATCTTCAATATGGACTTCCGAAAAAGCTGTCGGCCCGTTTTTATAGATAAAAAAATATTGACAGCCTCTTCTATCTTCATCCTCGAATGTATCATGTTTGTCAGGCAAAACCCCAAATTTTATGAGAAGACTGCTACAGAACGCAGTCATAATACAAGAAATAGTGATCTTTTGAGAATCCCACAACATCAAATGTCAAATTATAAAAAATCCCCTCATTATAATGCCATTACTTTCTTCAATAATTTACCAAATGTAGTCAAAAGAATCAGAAGTGATAAGATATTCCATGATTGTATTGAAAAATTTCTTTTAGAGAAATGCTATTATAGTTGTCAAAATTTCCTAACTGACAATCTCACAAATAATTTCAATCACTGTGTTCCCAATTTTAATTAGGATCAATTTTGTGAATGTTGTAAAATGCTCGCATACCTTTTATATATGTGAGTATATATGTGTATTTGTATATATATATATATGTATATATATATATATATATATATATAGGTAAAACTGTGCTCGTTTTCATTTTTTTGTATTTTCACTTAATTTTCTTAAAACTGATTTATCATATATACCAAGTGTATCAAAAACGGTGAATAAAAATTATTATTATTATTATTATTTCTCTAATATAGAAGAATATATGTCTTTCGGCGCACGAAATGATAACCCCCTGTGTGATTTTGATATGATTCAGGTGAACGTCCTACTGTTCCATATCACTTGTACTTGTTGGTTTGTCTGATGTCACTTTTGTGATATTTGGGATGAATAAAGTCGTGTTTTTTTATTGAAGTAAAACTTCTTTACGCATGCTTGACTTGGGGAGTAAGCTGGTGAATGCGTCACGAGAGCGTTACGAAAAGTGTGATCGGGCGAGGCGAACGGTTTCGACAAAGGTGAGTGCGTATCTCATACTAGTTGCTGGCACCGTACGCGGCATTCTACTCTCGACATTGGGGCGCGTTTGATTCTCTGTCCTTTTCTTGTCTCTCTCTCTCTCTCCTTGTTACTCTTCCGTATTTCGGCCTCGCGTTTCTACAATTTACCAGCAAATTTTTGAAATAGAATAACATAAAATTTAACTGATAAGTAAATAATAAAATACTTATTAATTGTAGAGGTTCACCATTACAAATAATTGGTGACATCGTGATTGAACATGACAATAATCAAATGGAAGTTGATGATGAAAATCCCACTATAGATCATGTACAAAAACCGAAACAAATTATTGGAGTTGGGTGAATTAATTTTTATTTTATTTTTATAATCATTCATGACTCTAATAATAATTTATTAAATTTACCAAACTAAAATGATGAAATTATAGGTTATTAGAAAATTAATATATGTGTATGTATATACATGTATATATTATACATATATACATATATAAACATATATATATATATATATATATATACAGTGTGACCTATTTAAAATGGAACCACCCCTTAGAATACGCATTTTTCGGCCAATCTCAAAAATATTTTTTTTAATCAAAAATGATCTAAAAAAATATCAAACTTTATTTTCATTTGCAAGGCACTCTTTGTTTTTTTTTCTTTGTCAAAAACGGCAAAAGTTTATTAGGGCAATTTCTGTTTTCGAATTTGACTACACCACTGGATTCGTAGTCGTTATAAATGAATACCATCAAAATTTCATAAAAAAATATTGGTTAACAACTTCAATTTTGAAAACAAAGTATTTGATTATAATTTTTATTTAAATTATAGATATATTTGAAATCTGGCAACACTGCCGATACAAAGTAGAACACCAGTGAATTTGTACAGTGAAAATCCGAAGTCAATAGCTCATTCCGTTCTACAGTTATAACTCCTGAAACTATGGTAATGTGAGCGATTTGTGGTGTACTAAATCACAGCCTACTATTGATTTAGTACAATACCTATGCCTAATGTATTAGTTCAGCTTTTCTCAAATTATTGATACCTTCTCTGAAAGCTTGTTTCAGTTGAGTTTTGCAGAATTGAAAGGAACATTTTTTGTCCTGCTTTCTGTTTTATTATTGAATATATAATTTTGATACTTTAAAACTTGATTCGGTTCATTTCGTTTTTATCGGCTATTGAAAACTGCATAACTTGAAAAAGAATTTTGAATTTTCCGTTATTTTTGGATACACTGATAACCTAAACTTGAATAAATGATTTTGAGGGAATATAATTTACAAATCCAGTGGCGTAGTCAGATTTTTATTACAAAATCGCTTCCACCACAAATCGCTCACATTACCATACTTTCAGGAGTTATAACTGTAGAACGGAATGAGCTATTGACTTCGGATTTTCACTGTACAAATTCACTGGTGTTCTACTTTGTATCGGCAGGGTTGCCAGATTTTAAATATGTCTATAATCTAAATAAAAATTATAATCAAATATTTTGTTTCCAAAATTAAAGTTGATGTAACTTCGTTGTTAACCAATATATTCCTATGAAATTTCCATGGTTTTCATTTATAACGACTACGAATCCAGTGGTGTAGTAAGATTTCAAAACAAAAATTGCCTAATAAACTTTTGCCGTTTTTGACGAAGAAAAAAAACCATAGAGTGCCTTGGAAATGAAACTAAAGTTGTGAAAATTTGTGTCGAATAACAGTTTGATGCTTAATATTCAAAAATTTTTTTTTTTGAGAATGACTAAGAAATAGTATTCTATAGGGGTGGTTCCATTTTATATGGGCCACACTGTATATATAATATATATATATATATATATATATATATACATACATATAGGTGGAGCTGAAGAAGTTTTACTTCAGTCATGTGGTCTAAAGCACACTCGTTTTTTATTACTAGGATTATTGCTCATATGAAACGAAAATCTATCCGAGGATACATTTCCATTGAACTTTTGGTCATTTCCTTCATATCACTAATAAAATGTTCATATGCATTTTATAGGATGCATGATGTATTTTATGACAGGTTTAAAGTGAGTAGGAGTATTCTTCACACCAAATGGCATCCCATTGATTCGAATTTTTGAAAGCAACGAGAAGAATAATCAATTCAGTTATTTTGAGGAACAAGATATCTAAAATATAACACTTCAATTCTTAGTTCTAAATCTATCGCAGGATAGATGTATATTGTACAGACTTTCAACACTTCTGCCGATAAACTTTTTTGGGAAACAACTACACTAATATGCTTTCGCCAGTGTTGAAATGAAATCAAATATGAGCCACAGAATGGAAAAAATAACAATGATTTTGATTACTGAATGGATAATCACATGCGGATAACGTGGATCTTTTGCCACATTTGAGTGTAATTGATTTTCCAGTTTTATTCGACATCATCACGTTTATCGAGGTTTTGTGACGCGTTATACAAGTAGTTTATCCTTAACGACCCTATAAAATTTGTGTTTATGGACAGACTTGAATATAAACACGAATGGAGAACTGTGTACCATTATGAGATACTTCTATGCTTCACACCATGAGAATCTATTTTTTTGTTTTCTATTGGTACCAAGAAAGAAAGTTTGGCCTGATCCCAAACTAAATTTGATCTGATACGCTTTATATCAGATACACTTGAGTTTGTGACGAAGTCTATTTTCGCATTTCTTTGTATCCATCCATTTCGTGAACATATTATAGAAGTTTTCGTACCCAAACTTTGATTTTTCAGATAAAAATTGTGCTGTAATAATTGTTGGTATATTTTTAATTCACTTCCACTATCAGATTGAGAGTCACTATCGATTTTATTCATTATAATTTTATGTATGTATGTTCCTCAATTTTTATTTCATCATCGATTGTGTTTCTCCGATTTTCTGCACTATTATTCTTGAATGCCTACTGGTTTCGTGTAACAACACTATCAGAAAATTTGGAAGAAGGATTATGTTTTCTAGCATCTGGTTTTAATTGAGACCACAATAATTCTATTGAGATTAGTACACACGGTATCAAACGAAGGACATGATCAGTTCAAGAGTTGTTTGATCAACAAAATATTCATATATTATTATTTTTGTGATCAATATATCCCTTGGTTGTATAGTGTTCTTCGAAGGATAGATCTTCTGCTTCTGAAAATTTTTGAGTAATGGTCTCATTAGATTATTTAGTAAGCAGTTTTCTAATCTGTATAGAATGGAACGACGTTTATTTAATAAAATTACACCAATTGGCTTCATTTTTGGTAACAGCCTTTCTCTAAACCAGGTAACAAAAACACCTTAAGTTTATAAATTAATGAAAGCAAGAATTCTCAATATCTGCTCAATGACCAGATCAACTTAAATGATTATCTTTTGTTGAATTTCTTTTACTGAAGATTAAACAAGGTAATGGATATAATCCCCGTTCTACTTAGTCTCCGTCCTATTAGTTACATATGGGATCATCCTTAATATTCTTAATTAGATTCATATACCTAGTACTGTCTTGATCATTCAAGATGATATATCGTGATTATTGAGTTAGTATTATCTCCACTTGTAGAAA
Source organism: Gonioctena quinquepunctata (assembly GCA_018342105.1). Classification (NCBI taxonomy): domain Eukaryota; kingdom Metazoa; phylum Arthropoda; class Insecta; order Coleoptera; family Chrysomelidae; genus Gonioctena; species Gonioctena quinquepunctata. The sequence goes on along the minus strand of JAFIRS010002886.1, from coordinate 99,057 downwards.
TTTTTTATAGCATACAAACTTTTTAACAAAGAATAAAACCGACCAAATAGGGAACTGAAAAGTAAAATATAAAATAAACCTTCTTAGTCTCAATAACTAAACCTCTACACTAATGTAAGTAACTAATTTTGAGTCGGCGCCAAATAAACAAGCAAATGAATTAGGTAAGGCGTAAAATGATGGCATCGAGTTGCGCGGTGACATTTTTTTGAGGTTATTTAATGATCTTCGTTGATTGTTCGACTCAAAATTAGTTACTTACATTAGTTTAGGTTTATTTTATTTTTTACTTTTCAGTTTTTATTTTCCAATTCTTTGTGGCTGAAATCTACTAATTACTACCTACTTGTTTTTTGATTACTTCCAAAATACTTACTTACCCACCTTACTTCAACTATTACCAGTTAAATAATATGATTATCTACTCTTACTATTTGTTATAATATAAATTATTTTTGTTGTTCTGATTAGTTTATTTCATTACTTCGTATATCATCCTCTCATAGAATATAATTATTGTGACGGATGTAGGAGAACAAAAATAATGACAATAGCGATCTGTCATTGTCAACTACATATGTGTGCCAATGTTCACAAGTGAAAAATCGATTATCCCCTATTTTTCTACCCGTAAGGGTGGATAATTCCATTCGAAATCCAAATATGATCAACTATGAGGTATACCCTATCTAATAAAGAAAGAATCATCCAAATCGAAGAACCCAGTACAAAGTTATGCCTGATAGAATCGGTTAACGGACCAGAATTCAGAGAGTAAGTGATCAATACCCTTCATTTTGCTACCCTTAGGGGTGGATTTTATCTTTTATATTCAAATGGGACCAACTTCGAAGTACACCCTATCCATTGAAGAAAGAGTTATCGGAATCAGACGTCTCAGTAAAAAGTAATGCGTTGTCATACATAAAAAAAAAAAATACGCGTCGACTATAGAACCTCCTCCTTTTTGGTTTCGTCGGTTAAAAATACGTGTCGTGGTTTTGTTAATCCAGTTTAATGAAAATGAATTAGTAAAGAGTGAGTGTCTTTTGTTTGCTCGAATTATATATCCACTATAATACTCATCAACAATATAGTACCCCTCGCAAATACACCAACATTTTGGGCTTGAACCTAGATATGAAATTGACATATCAAGAAAAAACGTGAAAATTTAGGTATTTGATATGGAAAAAAATACTTGTTGCGAAAGGAAATCGCCACTGACCTCAGGAAAAAATACTCGTGGACAAATACAAATATAATCCAAAGATTTCGGAATAAAGTGCCTCAAGCAATAGTAGTGATTTATACGGAATGCCGAACTCCACAGGAATCGGAAAATGCCTACAGATGAAAGAGAATCGAAAACTCCGCCCAGAAACATGAAAAAACACTTCAACATTGAAGCGATTTAGCTCTTGGGTAACGGAATTCCCACAGGAAGACTCAAGAGAATATATCCCTTTGAATATGTGACACTATATATTATACAGGGTGTTTCTTAATAATATGCCAATATTTAGGGAGGTTTTTCTTGGGCCCATTTTGAGAAAAAAACTTCATAAGAACATATGTCCTAAAGGTCTTAACTTTTGAACTACAAGGTGCTAAAGTTTCAAGTTTTTTTTTATGATAACTTTGGTATGACCCTAGATATTTTTGTGAAACGTGATACGCATCTTTTATGCATCAAAAGGCATTTTCTGCTGCAAAACATATTTTTTTATTCTTGCCAGTCGCGTTATTGGGGGATTTGCACTGAATCATTTCAAAGAGAAAAGTGATACGCTGCTGCTTTTTCTCAAAGTAAAAAATATTTTTGAAATCCTCATTCTTTTCTGAGCAAATCTGGACACATGATTTTTTTCTTTTGACGTACGGTTTTCGCATAAAAAAGTTAAATTCATTCATTTACACATTGCTATGAAATTGGGTATTATCAAGGATTAAAAACGTATCTAGTAGGTAAGGAGTAGATGTTGTTTTGTGAACATAAACAGTTCTGAAATTGTCTACCCAGTCTAGTTTTAACGTATTTATGTCATCAAAATCAACTGTATTATTAAAAAAAACATGGTCCATTTTCGAATTCTGAGTTTGCAGATATGCATTACATGTATGGGCTTACTGATGGTAACGCAGTATGAAGACCGCTTTCCAAATAGAAATATTCCGGATGCACGAACATTTTCAAACATTCATAGAAAATTGTGCGGAAAGGGAAGTTTTGAACCAGACAATCATCTGAAAGGAGTACAACGTACTGTAAGAACACCAGAAATTGAGGTAGCGGTTTTGAATTCAACTAAGGAAGATCCCGGATTAAGTACACGAAATATTGGGAACAATTTCAATATCTCACATAATCTTGTTTGGAAAATTCTCCATGAATTTTTATTATATCCCTACCATATCCAACAAGTTCAGGCGCTACTTTTCGGGACATTCCATTACGGATGAACTTTTGTCAATGGTTTCTTCAAAATGTGCATGACAATCCATTAATTGATACTGAAATTTTATTCCAAAATGTATTCAGATTAGGGAATAGGTAAAAACACACGACACACAGCCTCAGTAAATAGCTCATTACGCACGGTAAACAAATCGCACAGTTTTCGTAAACAAAACGCACAGTTTGAATATATTAAAAGTAAGCGGAACATTTAATGATTCCGCAAGTAGGTCATGATCGGGCAATCGCCTGTCAACAGCGTAGTCATAGCAACTGTCAACAGCGTAGTCATAGCAACTGTCAAAATCAAAATAATACAAACAAACTTTTTTGAAAGACAAATAAGTTCTAGTTAATAATTATAAGATACATACTGTTTGAAAAAGAATATCTACATTTTCAATATGTCGAGTGATAGTGAGAACGAAAATGTAACTCCTCCCAACGTCATAGCGATGGCAAAAATGGCATCGAATGATTTACTACCAAGTAAATCCCGCGAACGCTACGAAAATTGCTACAGTTGATTCATGGACTGGAGACTAAAAAATAAGGTGAATTCTTTCTCCGAAAATGTTTTGGTAGCATATTTTCAACACCTATCGGAAAAAATGAAACCTAGCTATGGGCCTTTCACTCAATGCTTAGATCGACTCTACACATAAAAAACAACATAAATATAGAAGCCTATTCCAAGTTAATAGCGCTATTAAAAAGGAAATCGGATGGCTTTAGAAGCACAAAATCTAAAATTTTGATGGCCAAAAATATTGAAGATTTCCTCGAAACGGCTCTTGACAATCAGTACTTGTTTATGAAGGTAAAATATGTCCACTGATACTATTTTCCACACTTACAGTAATTTTTTTAGACTGTTCTTATAATTGGCGTACGTGGTGCATGCCGAAAACAGGAACTGAGAGATATGAAAATTGAAGATGTTGAGGACACAGGAAAATCCTTCATTATTAAAATCCCAAATACAAAAACCAAAATTCAACGTTTTTTTGTGATCTCTGACCATTTTTATTCTAGAATCAAAAAATATTACACAAGACAATACTAAATGAAAATTTCCTTTTTTTTTAATATATAAATGGAAAAAGGCACCAAACAACCCGATGGGATAAACAAATTAGGCAGTATACCAAAACATATTGCAAAATTTCTTAAACTAGAAAATCCTAATCGCTACACAGGACACTGTTTGTGCAGATCTTCGGAAACTATTTTAGTCGATGCTGGCGGAGATCTATTGGATTTGAAGAGACATGGTGGCTGGCAATCGTCTTCAGTAGCAGAAGGTTATGTTGACAATTCCTTAAAAAACAAAGAACTCACCGCATCGAGAATATCCTCCGCTATTTTACATAATAGTAATACAACCTCAACAAATGAAAATATTGCAGTGTCATATGATTCGACACATCGAAATACTTCTAATATATTTAATAATTCTACAGTAACCATGAATAATTATAATGTTCCTTATGTTAATTAAAACAACGTAGTAGTAAATAGAAGAAATTATATCCTATATGATCATCAAAATTGTGAAACATATATCCTCTATAATTTTGTAAAATCGTTCGAAATAAAATTGTTAAAAAAATCAAAAGATGCAATAATATACAGGGTATCCCATTTGAAGAAATGACCCAAAGAACCCTGTCATAACAATATTAAAAGTAGTCCAGACTTTTTTGGCACACGTATATGGGTCGTGGGTAAAGTATAGTACGTAATGCGTGTTGTAAAGCAATTACGCACTCATGCAATTACGCACTCGCCGCTACGCGGCTTCATGCGTAATTTTTCCATTCGTGCATAATATGCTTGATACGCTTGATACGTAATCTACTATTACCGTTTTTAAATTATTCTGTTAAATACATTTTTGTTTAAAGTTACATACATTGTTTTTTCTTGTAAGTAGTCTAACGAGATGCGAATGAATTAATTCGATTTTTTATGCGAAAACGGTACATCAAACGAAAAAACAAATCAGCAGACCAGATTTGCTCAGAAAGGAATGAGGAGCCGTAAATGACCTCTTCAAATCATACTTAACTGGTCGAACACAAACGGTCAATGTGTCGGCGATATGAGTGGTACTCTCCAGGTGGGGTTTGGTGTACCGCAGGGTACAGTACTGAGACCCCTTCTCTTTAATATATATATATATATATATATATATATATATATATATGAATGATGTCTTGTCAGTATGCTTCACCGAAAATGTTTTTTGTTTTGCTAATGATACCGCGGTGATAATAAGGGATAAATCCTGGACTTCAGTGATTAATGAAGCTGAGAAAGCAATTCAGAAATTGAAAATTTGGCTGGATGGCATCTTGCTGACTCTAAATACAGACAAGACAAAATTCATGACCTTTGGATTAACAAAAAGCACTCTACCCCAGCTGCAATATTTGAGGATACACAAACACAACTGTACAATGGATACAAACACATGTAAATGTAACAAAAAAATAGAAAAGGGACCATTTTTGAAATATTTGGGGATCCTTATTGATGAAACTTTGAATTGGAAAAATCAAATAGAATACACTACAACTAAAATTCGAAAACTGATCAATAAATTTTATCAACTTCGCAACATTTTATCCTTGAGATTGTTAAAAATGGTTTACTTTTCACTTGTGGAATCTATAATTAGTTGTGGTTTAGTGGTGTGGGGAAATGCTGGTGGAACCATTATGTCGGCATTGTATGTCGCGCAGAAGTATATAATGAAGATAATGCTTTCGAAAAATAAAAGATTCCCTTCGCAGCAATTATTTCAAGAAAGCAATTCGTTGACTATTGAAGAGCTATACATAAAATCAATAATAAGATTCATGATAAAATATCCTTATTATAAGAACAATCTTTCACACCAAATTGATACAAGGACTGCAGCCCGACATGATGTTCTGTTGCCATCAGTCATGTTCAACGACATATTAGATATACAGGCCACAAAATATACAATGTATTGCCCCCTCCAGATTGGAACTACTGTGTACAAACAAATAAAAAGCAAAATCAATCCATGGATCATAGAAAATTATATCTCATGAGAATTGTAAAAATGATCACTCAATAAAGAAAATGTATTATAACAACAAAAAATATTCTTAAAATAAATAGTATGTAACGACATATTAGATATACAAAACAAATAAAAAGCAAAATCAATCCATGGATCATAGAAAATTATATCTCATGAGAATTGTAAAAATGATCACTCAATAAAGAAAATGTATTATAACAGCAAAAACTATTCTTAAAATAAATAGTATGTAATATAAATATGTAATACAAACCTTATTAAATTAATGTTATGAAGTATTAGGGTAGCGCACACAGATTCCAAATCCATCTTGTATTTTGATAGAAATATCGAAACCTAATTATACTAGAATAAGACCATTAGTTGTAAATTGTAGATTCTCAAAGCTCCAATAAATAAAAAATTTTTTTTTTACAAGTTTTAGTTTGGTTTTATTACAAAACAATATCAATCTACTGTGATTTTATTAGTATAAAACACCGAGAATAGATGTATCATTATAAAACTGATGTGATTCGTACTTTGTTTGAAATTATTTCGTTTGATATTACTTTTGGTTGAAATTATCTTAAAAAATATACCCTTTTAATAAAGAAAACGAAGATAGTGATGAAGATGCTTTGCCAGAAGATCTAAAAATTGAAGCTGCAGATGCGGTGAACAGTTTATCGTTGCAGAAATCGCGCCTAAAGTTTCAAAGATGGAACACCATAAAACATGTTATTGTAGTGTCTGAAAATGTACTGTTGGCCTACTTTTCTGCAAAATCAAACAAAAGTATATCATTTTTATGGTCTTACTTCTCCATGTTGAAGGCAATGCTTCTGATGGAAGAGAATTGTGACATTTCATAGTAGATCTTTATTTCATGTTTTACTAAGTTGCTAATCATAACAAATTTACAAATTTCAACAGATATTCTAAACTAGTACAATTACCTAAAAAGTTGTTCTTTTAGAATGCATATTTGAATTAATTCGAAGCGTTAAGCATGAATTAGATAATTATTATAGTTATCATTCATATCAGGTATATTATAAGTTTTGAAATAAATGACCCTTGATTGTAATGTGGCATTTTGCGGACTGTTTTCAGTATCCAAAGTAGGCGTTTTGTGGAGCTTCTACAAAAAAAAAATTGATTTCACTATTTTAAATAAACTCTAACTATGACAACGAATTTTAAGTCGATAAAATGATAGTTTACCATCCGCGATAAAATTAATTTTATGAGTTGACAGCAGGCGCGGATCCAGGATTTCGTTCAGGAGGGGGGGATTTTTGGGTGATAACTTATCTTTCATTCACACATTTTTTTATAAAAAATATGGAGAAATACAGTTGCATTTGAATAGTGTTCAGTCTTTAGAAATATGAAATAAAAAGGCATGGGTGTAGACAAAAACAATTTAATTTGGAATAATGTAAGGTAGCTCGATATATTAATATTATTATAATAGTTATTCTCAGCTTAAATATCAAACTCCAATCTCTCCTTACGGCCAGGCTTCGCAAATCTTTTAATAACTTTCTCGGTATCAATAGAAATATGCCTATGGATGTGCATAAGTGCAAGACCGAGAAGACGGTTTTCTGTCATAGTCAATGTAAATAAGTATTATTGAAATAGGCAAGCCTAATATACAAACATAAGGTAAACATTAGTAACAGATATTCCTTTGAAATAACACTATATTAAAAGTAAGTCAAAAACTTACAAACTCGACAAAATCACAAGAGAATCGTGCGCCTGTCTTGTCTGTATTCTCAAGTGGGAAGAAACAAATCGCATAGAAAACAAAATACTTAATTTGTGGTGACGCAGACTCTACGCACATAAGCTTTTTTTTATTATGGTGGTGATGCGTTAATAACGACTATAGAAAATATACTGATGTCCTAAATGACGATTTCAAAATTTAGAAATTGGTTAAACAAGTACTTTGGTCGTGGGTCAGGGGGAGGGGGGCAATTGCACCCATTGCCCTCCCCCCCTGTAGTCGCGCCTGGTTTATAGTAGTACTCAAAAACCCTTTATTAACATGGCAACATGAAGCATAATATACTCGATGAAAATGTGCAGTGCAATTATTTACACTGGTTTTGTCATTATTAATCTGATGTTGACTGAGCGGTTGCCAAATTGAATTCCTGACAATTGTTTTAAATTTTGAATGTGTTTTTAACGATTATAGAACACTTTGCCAGCGAATATCAAACTACTTTCACAGTTTATAAAAGTCCTTGAGTCATTTCTAGAACGAAAAACCTGGAATCTGGGAGTTCTTTCACTGAATTCGACTACCTAGGTTTTTGATCAACTTATAACTCTTTCAACTAAGAAATTCTTTAGATATGGTATGAGCAATAGTAATAAAAAGGAATAAAACAAAGATTTGAGCTTACTGACAACAAAAATAAAATTTTATCAAGCTCTTATTTTCAATGAGGAGATTTCCGTGAATTGAATTTTCTCAACAACATACATTTTAAAGACTTCAAAAGTTTTATCAGTGATATGAACGTTTAATTATGATTTGAAATCAGTAGATTTGAACAAATACATACAGAAACATGGCTCTTACGACCCTTTTCAAAGAGAACCAAAAACGAATTCAGAAAACTGTGGTGTAGTGTGAACAAATTGGGAAATAAATATCTGCTGCATTGTGTGAAAAAAGAGAGATACTGAATTTTAGTATAGATCAGTGCTACACTTTGCTGCAAACGAAAAAACTTCGTCCATCATTCGAAAACAAAATAAATCATCGACCTGACAAAAAACGATCACCTATATGTACTGGAGTTAACTCAATTGGCGAGTATTTTCCCAATTTCTATTCAAGCCAGAGAGCTGACTCATAATACCTCATTCTTATAAAGTTTCATATAATCCCCCGATGGCAACCACTACATTCGTATTCTTCCAAGCGATACCGGAATAACTATCGTCCCCCATCTAGGCTTCGAATTGCCGGCTTTTGAACCAATCTCGTTTAGCAAAGTAGCCGCCTTGCCCGCCTCCATTTCAAACTATAACAAATTCTAGTTTGAGAACATAATCCTCTATATTTTCTATGTGACCTCAATATTTAAGAGAGGCGAAGCTACCGCTTACAAATGTACTGTTTTCCATTGGCGTAGAAGGAAACATTTTACTGCAAGAAGAGACAGAAGGCTGTAACAGATCGGAAGCCAGCCATTATTTCATCAAAAATGAAAAAAGTCTTGTGTCTACAGCTGACTACAAATACCTATACAATAGGTGTATGTTGGTCGAATATCCATCAAAAAACAACTTTTTCTCTGCTAATGCTTCGACGGACGTTGGATTACATCTGATTTGATCTGATTATGCTTTATTGTCCAAAGATTAAATCTCATTGACAAAGCTTAATTCATTACAGTGTACCTATACTATCTAATATTGGACAATAGTGTACATACTATTGAAAACATATAAACATGATTCCTAAATTATCAGTCCCCTATATATTATTCATCAAAATGGTTAATGGTCCCAGGTGTAAATATACAGTGTCCGGCAGAAAGTACGCATCATATGGGAATTTTTTTTAATATGATATTTTGACAGATGTCGATACATGCAATCGCTTCTGCATCAAAAGAAACCCCAAAAGATGTTGTACAGTGCCGTTCGTCTTTTCTTGTTTGGCGGGAAATTTAAAAAAATTAAAAATTATGTTTCAAACCACACTCGAAAAATGTTATTCGAAAAAGTTGTTCAGAACGTTATTTCATAGCTATGTACGAGTTTTGAAAAAAATCTGAGATAAAAAAATAAAAATCAATTTTTTGCCGTAATAAAAATTTCAATTTGGAAAAATACATTTTAGACAAAGAAACTCATTAGTTGGGCCAACAGTAATATTTCAAATGATATTTTGTAAATATTCGCAAGCTACTTCTATTTTATTCGGAAAAAAATTGAAATCTATGGATTTGCCATGTATTCAGCTGCTTCATAAGAGGTCACTGAAATATCTCCAGGACATTATAATCCCGATACTGTTCATTATTAATGAAGGTCCTTGTATCTACATAATTTCAAATTGAATTTTGTATTCAAACAAAAAATAAATTGATTACAAACTTTCGAGTATGCATTAAATTGTTTGGTTTATAATTATTTCAGCTTCTAATTTTATTATAAAATGTAATTATGTAAAAAATTGAATCAATTTTTTGTTCTAATAAAAAAATTATATGAAAATTCTGTAGATACATGGTTCCTTGTCAATAATAAACAGTATCGGGATCATAATGTCCTGAAGATATTTCTGTGACCTCTTATGAAGCAGCTGAACACATGGCAAATCCACAGGTTTAAAATTTTCTTCGAATAAAATAGAAGTAGCTGGTGAATCTTTACGAAATATTATTCAAAATATTACTCTTGGGCTTTACTAATGAGTTTCTTTGTCAGAAATGTATTTTTCCAAATTGAAATTTTTTTATGGCAAAAATTAATTTTTATTTTTTTACCCCAGATTTTTTTCCAAACTTGTACATAGCTATAAAATGTCGTTCTCAACAACATTTTCAATATTTTCCCAAATAAGTGTGTTTTGAGACATAATTTTTAAATTTTTCAAATTTCCCGCCAAACAAGAAAAGACGAACGGCACTGTACAACATCTTTTGGGGTTTATTTCGATGCAGAAGCGATTGCGTGTATCGACATTTGTCAAAATATTATATTAAAAAAAAATCCCATATGATGCGTACTTTCTGCCGGACACTGTATATAGTTATAGATTTACATTCACATACTAAGTTTTATAAATATAATGATTAGTAAAGGCAATGCAATGTTTGAGAACGAACGAAACTGTTACATGAAAGCAAATAGCAGATATACAGGGTGTTATGTAATAAGTGACCGATATTTTACAGGACGATTCCTCAGTTATAAAGTGAAAAGTTCATATAAGCCTGGATTCGCAAAGCCTGTTAGAACTTTATTTTTATTTTGGTTTTTCGTAAATAATTTTTAAAATAATGTCGATATTTGGACTAAAATTGGTATTTGGGGATTTTTTAATATGAGAAATTCAAATGTGATCTTAGTTTGGCCCTTTATTGCAGGGGGCGCCGCCTACAGGTCTTTGTCTCTTTTGGGGAGACACAACTTTGTCGTGCATGTATGTATCGCATTTTCTAGAAAAAAAAATCGATTTCTCTCTCATTTTTACGTGAAGAAGGTATGGTTTTCAAAAGTTGCTACAAGCAGCCGTTTTCGAGATATTTTGATTTAAATTAATCGATGCACGTGTTTGTCAAAGAGTGAAACAATTTGCAGAACTTTTTTTTTATTCAACATAGAAACATTTCAAACGTTAGTTTTTAAACAACAATAAACAACGGAACACTAGATATAAATCTAAATCGAAATCATAATAAATGTTCCAAATGACCGCCTCCTGTCTGTACGCACACATCCAATCTTCTTCTCATTGATTCGCGCACTCTTTGGAAAATTCCTAGAGTATTTTGAATCGTTCTACACGAGTTAATTATTCGATTACTTGATTATTCTTCATTTTGGATAGGTGTCTGGTAAATTAAGGATTTTAGATGTCTCCCACAGGAAAAAATCCAAACTGTAAGAGCGTTTTCACACACACCGGCAAAACCGGTGCCGGTGCCGTGCCGGTGCTGGTACCGGTTCCGGACCGTACAACAGCGTATTTCACACAGCCCGGCATATCGGTGCCGTTATCTGTGTTAGTATACGTTGAACAGTGCAGGAATAAAGATGTGTGCTGTTACTGTTGTCTTCTAGGGTTATTGTATCTTAGGAGAAAATTCCGAAAAGCTTCCTCTAAGAACGCATATACTTCCTTCCATGCCTTTTCTTTTTCAATTTTGTTTTTGAAGCAATCTGCAGTCTTGTCCCACAAACAAGGCTTACTTTCTACGGCTTCAATGAGGGTTACAACATCGTATTTGAATAATTTACTCATTTTTGGTTCACAAATGTACGATCAAATATAAAATACTCTGTCGCTATGGAGACAACAACGATACTAAGCGATATAAACAAAATACGCATCAAAATACTCTCCGTTACCGACATGTCAGAACAGGTGTGTGTGGACAAACGTACATAAGAAATCACAGCAACCGACAAATCAGAGACCGATCCGTCTTCCGATTGTCGAGATCCCCGCCGGCTGCATAAATCAGAATCGGCGGCCGTACCGGCAAATAGGTCGGACCGGGCTATGTGTGAAAATTACGATTTGATTACATTGCATTCGGTGCCGGCACCTCACCGGCACCGGTTTTGCCGGTGTGTGTGAAAACGCTCTTAAGGTCTGGTGACCTAGGGGGGCATGGTTGAGGCCCTCCTCGACCTATCCAACGGTTGCCGAAAGTTTGATCTAAAAATTCTTGCGCTTGGATGCTAAAATGTGGCGGGCACCGCCATGCATAAACCACATTTCATTTCATAGTCTGAGCGGCACATCTTCCAGTAAAATAGGCGAATCTTCTTCAAGAAAATGACGATATCTCTCTCCGTTTAATCTTCCCGGAATAAAGAATGGACCTATAAAATAATCTCCAAGGATTCCTGCCCACACGTTAGAGCGTTTTCACACACACCGGCAAAACCGGTGCCGGTGCCGTGCCGGTGCTGGTACCGGTTCCGGACCGTACAACAGCGTATTTCACACAGCCCGGCATATCGGTGCCGTTATCTGTGTTAGTATACGTTGAACAGTGCAGGAATAAAGATGTGTGCTGTTACTGCTGTCAACAGACGTTATCTTCTAGGGTTATTGTATCTTAGGAGAAAATTCCGAAAAAGCAAATATAAAAGACAACACGGGGTACATCCCCTGTTGACTGTGAGATACTTAGAAGGTTCCTTTTACACGCTCTATGAAAAACTAAGGGAGGATAACTTCAATGAGGGTTACAACATCGTATTTGAATAATTAACTCATTTTTGGTTTACAAATGTACGATCAAATATAAAATACTCTGTCGCTATGGAGACAACAACGATACTAAGCGATATAAACAAAATACGCATCAAAATACTCTCCGTTACCGACATGTCAGAACAGGTGTGTGTAGACAAACGTACATAAGAAATCACAGCAACCGACTAATCAGAGACCATAGAGAAACTAAAAATAAAGAGAGTTGTCAAACCTGCAGAAAAAGTTGGCACCACGTTTAGACAGTGGCGACATAACTCGCAACTGGCCGAACTAAGTTAGTACAGGCGGGTTTTTTAAATGTATTACTTTTATATGGTTGATATGGTATATATTTCATAAGTGATCGATTTGCCATTCCTGTATTTCATATGAATGGTTGTATCATATGAAATACAGGGATGGCAAATTGATCACTAATAAAATATATACAGTAATCGATTCGTAGACTGTTAGTTCGAGGTTGAAATAAAGTTTCAAAATAAATCTTTGTTTCATGATATCAAGAACAAAATAAAAGTTCTTATAAAATAAGAATAATAAGTTTAACACCATGAAAAAACATTTTATTTTATCTAGGACAAGGTACAACTACAGACAAAACAATAATAAAACTCTGAAAAACAGCAAAATTAAAAATATTCTTTAGTCTTATCATGAAATCAACCAAAATGAAAACAAATTACATTTACAACATACCTTCAATAATTTTGTTAATTTATTAGCACAAAGGAGAACGAGTAGGTATAACAAATACTCCAGTTTGATGATAATCATTAAGTGGACCATGTACTTCGTACTTCCTCAAATGGTGATAGGAAATGGAAACTTTTGGATGGAAATAAGTAAGTACCAATTTGTGAAAAAAATTCTGTAACTGATGGATGGAAATAAGTATCAGTTTGTGAAAAGCAGCTTATATTTTACCTTGTAAAAGTCTATTTCCAGGAATTTCAGCGTCAACTCTAATAACAAAACATTCATTCTATTTTCGATGTTGGATTCCGAATTCAAGTCCATAGTATAATTTCTATCATTAATTTTTCGATGACAATAACAGTAGAATTATTCTGAAATTATTACGTGGTTTGTCATTTTCTGACAAACGTCGAAATTGGAAAATTATCATTTCATCATTCGTCTGTTGATTGCGGGCAGCGCCTCCATGCGCGACTGGCCGTACCAAAAACTTGGTGGTCAAGATCGCCAATGTTTCAAACAGTCTCTTTATTTTTAATTTGTCTATGTCAGAAACCGATCCGTCTTCCGATTGTCGAGATCCCCGCCGGCTGCATAAATCAGAATCGGCGGCCGTACCGGCAAATAGGTCGGACCGGGCTATGTGTGAAAATTATGATTTGATTACATTGCATTCGGTGCCGGCACCGTCACCGGCATCGGTTTTGCCGGTGTGTGTAAAAACGCTCTTAAGAGAGAAATGTTCTTGGAAATGTGATTCCTGTATCGCATGGGAGTTTTCCTCTGACCACGAATGATTGTTGTGAAAATTGCGTATAGCGTTGCGTGAGAAATTTGCTTCGTCGGTAAACAGGATTTTATTTTCAAATAAAGGATTTTGAATAAGGCATTGGAGAAACCAACGACAGAAGTTGATACGTAACGGAATGTCACGAGGGAGTAATGCCTGAACTCTTTGAATATGTTAGGGATATAACAAATTATCAATTAAAATTTTCCATACCAGAACATGAGTAATATTTCTCAAAATTTCCAACCGAGCGTGAATTCTTGAAAACATTTTTGAAGTAGGAGTTGTGCGGTTCGGATAACGCTCCTGCTACAAACGTCTAGCCTCATATGCATTGGTAAAGTTTATCATTTTTTAACAAATAATCACAATAATAATAAATAACACTATTTAACTATGCGTCAAGATATTATTTTTGACATGACACCACAAAAAAAAACATTGGAACAAACTTACTAGCCTACTTGATTTTATTGCTTTCGGTCTATATTCAGGGTCTGATAAACTGATAGCTCTGTCGGCAAGTCCGATTACTACAGACTTTTGGTTGGGTTGGATAGCTCTGTCGGCAAGTCCCGATTACTACAGACTTTTTTTGGCTTAGTGGGTGCCATTCTGTTTTAATTTTTTCATTTTTTCGGAGTTAAAATGTAGGTATCTGCCCGACCAGGTGTCTTTAGTGTGCCTTCTATTGTGAATTTTAATTTGTCGTGTATGCATTGAATTTTGTTTGGGTATATTTGGATTGTTTTCTGGAATACTAATATACAGTCGTCCACGTATCTCATATATAAGGAATATTAAAATTTAGTTGTGGATGACAGTGTTTCAAGGTCTTCTAAAACCATTTGGGCTATTACACTGGAAATGGAGTCCATAGCACAACCTTCAATTTGTTTGTAGTATTTTCATTGTACTGGAAATACTGGATAGGTTCACATTAATGTCGAGGTAAGTTTCTATGTCTCAGTGTTAAATTTGGCAATTTGAGAGGTATATTGTGTATAAGAGATCGTCAAGAGAAATGTGGTTTTGGGATAGTATCTCAAAACCACATTCTATCTCTTGACGTAATCTTTTATACAAAATATACCTCTCAAATTAGCAAAGATTATAAAACACTGGAAAGACATAGAACAACACACAACTATACCCTCGACGAATTCCAAACTGCGATAGAATACACCTTAACCTCCACGTATTTCCAGTACAATGAAAATACTACAAACAAATTGAAGGTTGCTATGGGACCTCCATTCCAGTGAATAGCCCAAAATGTTTTAGAAGACTTTGAAAACACTGTCATACCACAACCAAATTTTAATATTCCCTTATATATGAGATACGTGGACGACTGTATATTAGTTATTCCAGAAAACAAATCAAATATACCAAACAAAATTCAATGCATACCACGACAAATTAAAATTCACAATAGAAGAAGAAAAGACGGACAAATAAACTCTTAGACCTCACCTTCACAGAGAAAATGAAAAAATAAACAGAATGGCACACTAAACACCTGGTCGGCAGATCTACATTTAACTCCGAACACCCACTAAGCCAAAAAAAGTCTGTAGTAATCGGACTTGCCGACAGAGCTATCAGTTTATCAGAATATAGACCGAAAGCAATAAAAAAGGCAAAATTATCACTGCTAGAAAACAAATACCCAAAAGCCTTAATAAACGGTATATTTCAACAAAGAATAAACTTATTTTATAACACAACCAGCAAAAAAACTAACACTAACACCACTAACTCTCAACACATCGGGCTCCCCTATATAAAAAATATTTCGGAACAATTAACAAAAATCCTAAAACCGTACAACATGAACATAGGTCATAAAGGCCACAACACTTTTAACAAAATAATTTTCTCCAAATTAAAAACTAAAAATCCAAAAGGTAAAAACACACATGTTGTTTACGAAATCCCATGCAATAACCCTGACTGTAATGGAGTATACATCGACGTGATAACAATATAGAAAAACAAAATTAAAATGGTTCATATCAAAAAAAAAACAAAACGCATTGAATGACAAAACAGATATCAAACAACTCAGCAAAATATACCACAACATAATTTAACAACAGCTATTCTCCAAAATGTTTAAAAAAATAAGACTAAACAAAAGTTTTCCTTGTTTGACCCTCCCTACCCAAAAAAAACAAAAATAATATGCCAATGTTACACTTTCTGCCACATCTTTTCCAAACGAACAACCACATATACTCACACCCAAACATCAAAAGAACTAACACAAACGAACAAACCATCAATAATCTTGAAGACGTCGAAATACTGACATATGTCAATTTCAGTTCACTCCAAACCATACGATTGACTCATAAAGAGCAAAAGATACCAATTTTGTTTCGAGACATTGTTATCGCTCACTAGAATGGTAAAAAAGAAAGAAAACACCTCCAAACAGCACGATGTGCTAAACAATAAACCATTGAAACGGAATAAGTGTTGTAGGTAAGAATATAATACACAAAATAGCCAATGTCCCATAAGGAAAAATATTTGTTTTGTAGAAATCTGATGAAGCCTAGGAGCCTCCAGGCGAAACGTTATTAAAAAAAAAAAAATTTAAACAATAAATTTTAAATAAGTTTTTATAAATTGTCTGAAGAACCATAACCCAAGAAATCCCTCTTAAATATATATATATATATATATGTATGAATATATATATATATATATATATATATATATATATATACAAGTGTCCGATATTTTGATATTTTGAGCATACAGTAAATATTGTAAGGTAAAAGTGAGTTAAAATAATGGAGAATATAAAAAGACAAAACTACAATTATTGTTGAGTGGTTAAATAAAGTGATCATCCATATATTCTTGAAGATCATAGTAGGGCTTTTGTATTAGGAAGCCTTTTACCTTTTGTTTTGAAAGAAAAATAATTCTCCGTTTCCTTCATTTCAATAGGCAAATGCTTATAGAGTCTAATACCATTATAAATGATGGAGTCCTTTGTCATTGTGGATGTCGGTAGTGGTAGTTTGAGGTACCGATTAGAATTGGCGTGTATCATAATAGGTAGAAGCTATCTCAAGATTTACAAGCTTTTATTTAACTTGTTTCGTTCGTTGTCATTCTTTCCGGTTCAAAATTTGTAATCCATTTTTGGAGCACTTGCCGACATCCGATTGAGCTGAAATTTAACAGGTGTTCATAATTCCGGTGACAATGCATTACGAAATGTTTATAAGAGAAACAAAAATGGTGGCTCCAAGATGGCGGTCGAGTTTTGTGATTATGGTACGATTCGATTCAAAATTGGTATGTGGGGGTTTTTGGGGACGGATATTGTGATTTTGTTGTCAAAATTCAAAAATTCGAAATGGCGGTTCTAAGATGGCGGACAAGTTTTGTGATTATGGTCCGACTCGATTCAAAATTGGTATGTGTGGGGGTTTTCAAGGTCGGAGATTATGAATTTTTTGTCAAAATTTATAAATTCAAGATGGCGGCTCCAAAATGGCGAAGGAGTTTTGTGATTATGGTCCGATTCTATTGAAAAATTTGTATGTGCGGGTTTTTGGAGTTGGAGATTATGAATATTTTGTCAAAATTTATGAAATTGAAATGACGGCTCATGGAATTTTTGTTAGAGAAAAAAAAATGTGCTCCAAGATAGCGGACAAGATTTAGGTTTATGGTCTGATTCGATTAGAAATTGGTATGTGAGGGTTTTCAGGGTCGAAGTATAGGAATTTTTCTTCAAAATTCATAAAATCAAAATGGCGGTCCAAGATGGCTCTAATTAAAATTGGTATGTGGGGGTTCTCGGGGTCGAATATTATGAATTTCTCATCAAAATTCTCAAATTAAAGATGGCGGACGAGTTTTGTAATCATGGCCCGATTCGATTCGAAATTTGTATGCGGGGTTTTTGGGGTCGGAGATTATGAATTTAGTCGAAGATTATTTTTATTTTTAATTCATGAACTGAAAATGGCAACACCAAGATGGCTGATGAGTTTATCTTCAGATGGTCTCCTCATTGGATGATTAGATAACTCAGAACTTACAGAAAAAATAGTTTAAAAACTAAAAAACACGCTTTAATAGAAAACTAAACTAAAAAGTAGAAAATAATTTTAAATGAGTTTGAAATAAGAATACAGTGATTAACAACAAATTTATTTTATCGTAAAAAAGCGTAGAGTGCTTGATGTCAATTGTTGTTAATGTTTCATGGACAGATATTGGTAAAAGTAGAATCATTATGAAAATATCTTTAAAAGCACCCCACGCTTTTATACGATGAAATAAATTTGTTGTTAATCACTGTATTCTTATTTCAAACTCATTTAAAATTATTTTCTACTTTTTAGTTTAGTTTTCTATTAAGCGTGTTCTTTAGTTTTTAAACTGTTATTTATTTTCAACTTCATAGTTTTGTTTTCTGTTAAAGCGTGTTTTCTAGTTTTTTAAACTATTATTATTATTATTTAATTTTTTCAACTATTATTCTCCAATTTTGAATAGAATCGGACCATAATCACAAAACTCGTCCACCATTTTGGAGCCGCCATCTTGAATCCTTCAATTATGACAAAATAATCATAATCTCCGACCACAAAAAACCCCACATACCAATTTTGAATAGAATTGGAACATAATCACGAAATTCGTCCGCCATTTTGGAGCCGCCATCTAGAATTTTTCAATTTTACAAAATAATCATAATCTCTGACCACAAAACCCCAGACACCAATTTTGAAGCGAATCGGACCATAATCACAAAACTCATCCCCATATTGGAGCCGCCATTTTGTTTTTTTTCAAACAAAAATTTCTTAATGCAGTGTCATCGGAATTATGTACACCCGCCAAATTTCAAATCATCCGCACGTCTAGAAGTGGGTCAAAATCGCGCCCAAAGGCCAAAGGCCTCTTAATAACGATGCTTCAACAAAAATGTATAGATTGAGGCGTGGCTTAAGTACTAAAAAGCATAAAATAACTAATAAAAAACCTTTTTAAAGACAAGCTTTTATTCGAATGCACTAAAAAGTAAAAAATAATTGCGTTGGATGTGTGCTGTAGGTTATTCCGTAGGTTATAGTTTCAAAAGCTTGTAGCTTTCATATTCGAACTGAAAACTTTGCGCGTCAAGCTTTTGAATCTATAACTCACGCGATAACCTACGTTACACATCCGAAACAATAGTTTTCAACTTCTTAGTGCATTTGAATAAAAGCCTGTCTTTAAATTTTTTTAAAATTAATTATTTTATTATTCTTATGAATAAGACAAACGGTTTCAAGAACATTAATTGAAACTAATGTCAATATTTCATGTTTTATAAACAAGGGCTTGCAGGTATCTCTTTATTTTTGCCTTTGACAGGTATCTAATTGCACGTTTTTGGGCAACAAAGATTATTTGGAAAAGCGTGGCTGCACGTGATCCACAGAATGCAATTCCTTATTTTAAGTGGGAATCGTGCCAAGTCCTACAAGGTTACTTTGCACAGTTCCGAAATGGATAAATATCAACCACTTCACTCAGGCTGACCACCTGGAGAGCGCTTTCAGGGTATTTGCTCCTCATCAGTACAGAGTAGATCAAATAGACAAATTACTAATGTCTGCGTACCCGATTGAAACAATTTGAATCCAATCCTAAATATTTCAATAATAATCATACCATCCAACATGAATTTCAAAAGCAAATACGTTCGATCAAAGACTAATAACTTAAAATAAAAACAAACAAATTGATTTTGACTAAAGCTGACAAAGGGGAATTATGTATGAAACAGATTACATCAATAAAGTGCAAGAGTTTTTGTCTTCAAATGACTTCGAATCTTTTAACAAAACCCTTTTAATAAACTACAGTCCTCCTAGATTATACGGTTTTCCCAAAATCCATGAACTGAACAAACGGATGAGGCCTGTAGTTAGTTGCTACAATACACCTCTCTCCAAATTAGCAGAATTACTGAATAATTCACTGAAATAGTGGTATTTATTAGTCTCCCAAATTCACAGTTATTAATTTCTCTGACCTGGTGAATAAAATCTCCCCCTCAATCTTCCTAATGCACTATGGTTTCCTTCGATGTCACCAATCTACTCCTGAATATTCCTAGATCTGAAACTCTCCCTATTATTCAAAATAGCCTTGTGAAGAACAAAATCGAAACCAACAAAATTCAGAATTTTATTTCCTTGCTGAAATTCTGCTTGCCCAAGATTTTTCTTTCAATCAGAAATTCTACAGACAACCCAATGGACTTGCCATGGAACCCATTTCCCCTACTAGCTGATTCCTATTATTAATAACATTTAGCCTCCCCTACTTATACATTCAATAATACCCAACCTTCATGAAGTTATTAGATATGTTGTAAGACATATTATCATTCAGAGATGGTTCACCCACATACGCCCTGAACATTCTACGCTCAATTAACAGCGTACAACCCAATACTAAATTCACCATGGAAATATAAACTAACAACGAACTGAACTTCTTAGGTTTGAAAATAAAAAACTTAATAAAAAGCTCGAGTTTTCCATCTAACGCAAACCTACACAAACTGACCATCTTATCACTTTCAACTCCAACCACCCTTACCAATGAAAATGTCTTCTATTCACTGCTACACTCACAGGTTACTCAACATCCTTATGTTCGAGGATGAAGTTGAAATCCTTAAACAATATTATCGGTAAATAATGGTTTTTCCTCTGATATCATTTCTAAGTCGATAATCAAAATGAAATATAAAGACATTTTGAATCCAGCTTACCCTCTGATCTCTAATCAATATTTCCCCTGTATTTGTAGATCTTTACCTTCCTTAGGCCCTTTCTCTAATAAAATCTTAAAATATCATTCAAATGTGTCAGAACCATCGTTTCTCTACTTTCTAATACCAAAGACCCTATTGATAAATTGATGAAAAGTGGAATCTATAAATTATCGTGTGGAGAATGCCGATATACATATATTGGAAGAACTGTCAGACCTCTGAACATTCGTACGAAAGAACATTTAGCTAGATCTCAGAAATCTAATTTCGGTTTTCATTATCACAACTTCTCACCTACATTCTTACAAAAGTAAAATATTACATAATATATCTGATTTTAAATTGAAAAGATTGAACCTACTTGAAGATTTAGATATTACATGCGAAATGAAAAATAATGGTGCCAATTGATCTAACACACAAATACACTTGAATTGTTATTCCAAACCCATGATCAAACATTCCTGGAATTCCCAAGAGGATTAACATACTTTATTTCATTTATAACTTTTTATTTACATTATCAACTATCTGCCATTTTACCTAAAATACCTTTGGAATTACTTGAGGATGATGAAATGCAGCCTGTTATGGAAGAAAACATTGTTACAGACTTGGTGAGTTGCGACGCTTCTAGTAATCCATGGAGCAAAGATTTCGTTAGAATACGAAAGTGAACATTTGAATAAGTCATAGAATGGTACAGCTTCTTCTAACCTCAATAAAGCACAAGAATTCGGTTGAGAAATAATTTTTTTATACAGTATGTGACCATCGGGTCAAATTTTATAGGATTATTTGGAAGTAGAGTTGTTACAATCTCTATGAGAGACACATATTTTATAGCACATGAAGGAACTACTTTAACACATCGGTGTATATGGGTTATTTGATTGTAGTTTTGGATTAGTTGGATTTTCATAGTAAAACCTTTTGGAAATTTTGTTGATACGTTTTGGTTGGTATATAATATAAGTGTTAAAGCTTTTTTGTGTCTTATTTAAGGTGAGGCAAAATGAAATAAATGAAAAACATAAAGTCTAGTTCAGTTTGAAAGAAATTCTCTGAAAGATGATAGTAATGGGGGGTTATTTGGAAAACATAAAGTCTAGTTCATTTTTGATAAGAACTAATTTGCTTTCCAAGGAGACAGAAAAACTATTGAAGGATTTTTTTCAATCTAGCGAAAAGTTATTCAAAAAGCCGCGCCAATCTCCGTTCTGGAAGACAATTGATCACTAAAATAGAGAACAGATTATTCTATTATGAAGACATTCTATGATTAAGTGTGTTATGTGTAGAAATAGTTTTTTGATATTATAACACTGATGACAGCAGCCCATAAGAGATATAACTATTATATGTACGTAATATTCATATTATTAAATAATAACAGACAGATCGTCTATTTTACAAAATGATTGGGGATGTTAATAATTGTTAATACAAACTGGTAGCGTTTCAGATAGATAGGAAGAGAAAAACAGAGGATAAGGCCAAATACTTTGTTTTACACTGGTGACAGCGCGGCGGGTTTTTTTAGTCAAATGTCATGTTACAGTATTTCCTTTTACTCGCGCATCCTGATGTGATTATAGAGGCTGTCCCAATTCCTTGAGAAATTTTAATATATATTTGTTTTCGCAGCAAAGAGGCTACCAGGGAATGAAATGAAATTGGTAGATCGATCCAGGTAACCTTATTATTGAGAGGATCCCTGCCTTTATTCCTTGTTGAAGCATTGAATAACAATTTTTGGATACGGATCTGCATTCATCGGTTTTCAATCGAAACCGCATATGTTTTAGGAATATTTGCACCCCAACGACTATAGACCTATTTAAAGTGACTATGACAATTCATTCCCTGATGATTTCTATTATGAGAATAATTATGGCCATGTCCACAAATTTGTGTTAGGCACTCCCGAAGGTAACATTTTCCGATCGTTCTCCAATTTGGATCGTTTGAGGTTTCGGAAGCGACCGACGTTGTTTATACTGCACATTAAAATTCAGATTGGCCGGAGCGGATTTGCAATCAAAAGGCTACCTTTCACAAGTTACATTAGTTTCGACAGTATGCTCGGTTCTGTGTTTGACTGGAAAACCCATTAAATTCTGTCAGCGGAACTCCTTTCCAAATACTCGGTTGAAGCATTGTCTGATGACAAGAGTTCCTGAAGAAAGGACATGGTATCTTTCTCATGGAATCAGTTAGATTGTGATGTAATTTCAGTATGCTATTTTGGGGTTACGATAGGCATTTTCTATCATTGGGCTGAAGTAGTATCTCTACGAGGCAACTCAGAAATGCAACTCGAAGTTTTAGCTTTAAATAAAATCAACATTGTATTTTCAGAATTTTTATCTTTTTTACAAGCTTTTATTTGGTTTTACTTCAGTTGGTTCGTTAGACTTCTAGTCGTCCGAATAATTTGAAATTTGACACATGTTCATAATTCCGGTGACAATGCATCATGGAATTTTTAACCGACGAAACCAAAAAGGAAGAGGTTCTCTAGTCGACGCATATATTTATTTTTTATTTTTTTATGTATGATCACGCATAACTTTTTACTGAGACGTCCGATTCCGATAATTCTTTTTACAGTGGATAGGGTGTACTTCGAAGGTGGTCCCATTTGAATTTAAAGGGTAGAAAAATGAAGGATATTGATCACTCACCCTCTGAATTCTGGTCCGTTAACCGATTCTATCAGGCATAACTTTGTACTGGGTTCTTCGATTTGGATATTATTTTTTTAATAGATAGGGTATACCTTATATTTGGATTTTAAATGACATTATCCACCTTACGTGAATAGGGAAAAGATTTCATGTGAACAACATACGTAGTTGACAATGACAATCCTACTGACATTATTTGTTCCACATCCTAAAATCTATAACTATAGGATGGAATGTTATCAGATAACATAACTAACAGAACAACAAATAATTATATTACAACAAGTTAGATATAAATTTTGAAGATTCTCATGTTAGATGACACATTATGATTTTTGGATTCAACAACATCCAGTGACATTGAACACATCTGATGATTCGATAAAATCTAATGAATTTGAATTGAAATTTGATTCATTCAGATAGTTATTGATTCACAGTATTTCAATGCAATAAAGCTAAACCATAATGAATCAATCTTATCAAATATAATTTCCATAAAGTTATTCTAACATGAAATAGAAAAGTTTATCTTATCAAGATTCATGATTTAGACATCATTTTATATTTCAACAAATATAATATATATTATTAACGAAAGTTAAGGTGGGTAAGTAGGTATTTTGGAAGTAATAAAAAAACAAGTAGGTAGTAATGAGTAGATTTCAGCCACAAAAAATTGAAAAATAAAAACTTTTTAACAAAAAGTAAAACCGACGGAATACGGAACTGAAAAGTGAAAAATAAAATTAACATTCCTAGTCTCAGTAACTGAGCTCCTACACTAATGTAAGTAACCAATTTTGAGTCGGCGCCAAACGAACAATCAACAAAGATCATTAAATTACTTCAAAAACATTATCAGAATGTCACCGCGCAACTCGATGCCATCATTTTACGCCTTACCTAATTCATTTGCTTGTTTGTTTGGCGCCGACTCAAAATTAGTTACTTACATTAGTTTAGGAGCTTAGTTACTAAGACTAAGAATGTTTATTTTATTCTTTACTTTCAGTTCCGTATTTCGTCGGTTTGATTTTTTGTTGAAAAGTTTTTATTGTTAGAGAAAAAATGGCGGCTCCAAGATGGCGGACGAGATTTGTAATTATGGCCCGATTTGATTCAAAATTGGTATGTGGTAATTTTCGGGGTCGGAGATAATGAATTTTTCGTCAAAATTCATAAATTTGAAATGGCGGATTCAAGATGGCGGACGAGTTTTGTGATTATGATCCGATTTGATTCAAAATTAGTATGTGGGAGTTTTCGAAGTCGGAGATTATGAATTTTTTGTCGGAATTCATAAATTCAAGATGGTGGTCCCAAGATGGAGGTTATATTTTATTCGAAATTGGTATAAGGGGGTTTCCAGGTTCGGAGATTATGAGTTTTTTGACAAAATCTATAAATTCAAGATGGCGACTTCAGAGTGGCGGACGAGTTTTGTGATTATGGTCAGATTCTATTCAAATAATAAAAAAGTTTTTTTATTAGTTATTCAGTTTATATATTTTGAACCATGTGTAGGTACATTATGGGGTCAATATATACAAAACATTTCTTTGGGATTTCTTTAAATTTAAATAAATAAGCCTATTTTGGAAAAAGTATATAATATATATATATATATTATATATATAATATATATATTATATATATATATTATATATATATATATATATATATATATATATATAATATATAAATATATATATATATATATAAATATATATATATATATATATATATATATATATATATATATATATATATATATATATATATATGAAAGGGAGGATTATCGAGGGTACTTATTGTTCAAAACAAAATGGGAGGAATTTAATGGACATAGCCCTCAAAGAAAAGTGTTAACCGTCAACACGTGTTTCGGGCTTTCGGCCTTCGTCAGCACGGTGAAGAAGTGCAAGGATGAACAACACTTGGTAGTAAACGACAAATCAACGGAGTCAACAAACAGAAGCTAGCCGCACATTTGTGGTTCCGGTTAGCAGATCCTGCATTCCAGGGCAACAACCAACGTCACCACGGTGATAAAGTCAGAAGTAGTCGACTCCATCCTCTGCTTTGAGGTACATATCATAATTATCACAGTCACTTGTAAGAAACAAACAGCACAAACAGTATTGAAAGGGGAAAATATTCGCAATTGAATATTGTTTTAAAAATAATTTCGAGACCATTGTAGTGATTCAGAACACGTGAACTGAACACTGGTGCCAAGCAAGATTCTCGCATGCACGGTTTACAAAGCTATCTACGAACGGAAGTTTGTTAGATTCTTCTAGTGTTTTCTGATTGGCTGGTGAATGAAAGAAAGGAAGATCTTAAAAAACAACTAATAAAAAAACATTATTGTCTTTAAAAAAATTTGCATTATATAAAAAAATTATTTATATTATATTAATATATCTAGTACAAAAACCAACCAGAATAGGAATTCACTACTTCATTCATAAATGCGAAGATTGATTCATCTTGTCTTCTACTCTCCAGAATTCGCACGGAACAGCTCGGTGTTTAGTTTTAAGAGCCAGCAAAAGACAAAGACATTAATGTTCAAATTAATTCTCTTGCACATCGCTTACTGTTTTCTGATTGGTTGCTGATTAGGATCTTTCATTCACAATCAGAAAACACTAGTAGAATCTAACGAACTCTCGTTCGTAGACAGCTTTGTAAACCGTGCATGCGAGAATCTTGCTTGGCAATAGTGTTAAGTTCACGTGTTCGGAATGTCTGAATTACTACAATGGTGGTAATATTATTTTCCCAAACAATTTCGAATGTTCTCCACTATTTGTTTCTTAGAAGTGACTGATAATTATGATAGGTGCCTCAAAGCAGAAATTGAATATCTGTCTCAGGCAGCCTGCAATGTGTACATTTACCGTACAACCAGTTCAACATTCTACCTTATTCAAATGTCGAGTTAATCGCTCATTGCATTTGGCAATTGCCAAAGTTTTCCTCTGAGTATGTCACCTGAAATTAGGCGGGTGGCGTAACCGAAAATTTTGTCGAAATTTACAAAGAACAAAACTTTTCCATATTTTTTTTTCAGATTTTCAATTACTGTAATTCGTTATAAAATGGCATTATACACTCGTTATTCACGGGTGTGCAGAGGTTAGATTAGCACTATGAGATATTTGATACGAATTTGAAAGAGATCACAAGCCGTCCTGATGATTGGGAAACCATGAAACAGCTCTTGGCGGATGGTGGGCTCTCTTGGATTCGTAACAAATTTCTCTTTCTCTTGTTATTTGTTTTGCGTTACTCAGAACGCACAAGGAGTACGACTATTGGTGTCTTGGATTGGCCTATGCTGCCATCTGTTGGTGACCTATCAATGTGCACGAAATTTCGTGTCATTAGAATTCCACGATAACAGGTCTAAGCTTCAACACACAGATTATAGGTGTCACTATCTATAATTTGATGCTTTTCATATATATATATATATATATATATATATATATATATATATTTTATAGGGTTGACCCGCCAAACGTTTAGGATCGTTTTTTCAGGTGAAAATAAGATTTATCTTATTATAAGCATGTGTCTTAACCTGGTTTGTTTTCGAGATACAGGGTGTCAAAGTTCTTAGAAATAATCAGTTTTTAATTAATTACTCAAAAACCTTTCGGCTGATTCCTGGAGCATTAAATTACATTTTATTTCCCAGGTTATCCTATTACTTTCCCTCATTTTCTTGGCCTTTTCTGAAGAATCCATTTCTAAAGTTTTTCTTTTTCTCCTATTGATTTCTACGAATCGTTCTCTCAAACTTAACGCCTTCTCTTTTCTCATTGTCATATAATTTATAGGTTTAAGATGCCAACAAAAAATGTTTATGCTTTCTCGTTTCAACGTATTATTTATTTTCCTCTTTCAGAATGTGTCATCTTTTGCATTCTTCATACATAATGAATATAGCTGAAATTGGTTCAGATGAACTTTGGGGAGCTATAATTCAATTACTTGCCTACAACTCAATTTCCCTGACATTTTCATCTTTTCCCAATATAAGATTTATTATTTCCATGTCTCTATTGCAAACCTACAAAGATGCCCATTTCAGTGTACGCCACTGCTGAACAATGTTTGCTAAGAGAGCATTTTAATCAGAAACATTGGGTGGAAATGCATAAATAATCATGTCTGTGCATGGAGTATATTATCCACAAAGAAGAAAACTCAATAATCCTCATGCAGAACTCACCTTGGATTTAATGCAATGTTTACGATGGTTTTTAGGTCAAATCACAATTGCATTGCTTATGCGTTGAATTGCATTTCTGAATTTTCTCTGTTTTGAAGTGGATTTTAAACATGGTAAAAACAGAATTGCTAGAATATCTGTATCTGAAGGATTTGTATCCGGAAGGCCAACTCCCGAGAAAAAAAGAAATCTTAATCAGGAATGAATAATTAATTGGAAAAATAGTGAAATTCACAAGTTTTTTTAAAAATATTACCAGGAATATGGAACTTTGAAGTTGAAGTTATAAAAAACCATTCAGATTCAGGGTGTTAACGTTTTTAGAAAAACACAGTTTTTCATTAAGTACTCAAAAACCTTTTGGCATGCTTATTTGCGGTAATAAGGGTCTTCTTTTCAACAGACGAAACCAAAATGGAGGAGGGTCTCTAGTCGACTCGTACATTTTTTTTATGTATGATCACGCATAACTTTTCAATGAGTCGTCCGATTCCGATAATTCTTTCTTTTCAGTGGATAGGGCGTACTTTGAAGTTGGTCCCATTTCAATTTAAAAAAAGAAATCCACCCCTAAGGGTAGCAAAATGAAGGATATTGATCACTCACCCTCTGAATTCTGGTCCGTTAACCGATTCTATCAGGCATAACTTTGTACTGGGTTCTTCAATTTGGATGATTTTTTTTCATCAGATAGGTTATACCTCATAGTTGATCATATCCCTTACAGGTAGAAAAATAGGGAATAATCGATTTTTCACTTGTGAACATTGGCACACATATGTAGTTGACAATGACAGATCGCTAATGTCACTATTTCTGTTCTCCTACATCCGTCACAATCATTATATTCTATGAGAGGATGGAATGATATACAAAGTAATGAAATAAACCAACCAGAACAACAAAAATAATTTATATTACAACAAATAGTAAAAGTAGACAATCATATTATTCAACTGGTAATAGTTGAAGTAATGTGGGTAAGTAAGTATTTTGGAAGTAATCAAAAACAAGTAGGTAGTAATTAGTAGATTTCAGCCACAAAAAATGAAAACTTTTTAACAAAAACTTAAACCGACGAAATACGGAACTGAAAAGTAAAAAATAAAATAGACCTTCTTAGTCTCAATAACTAAGCTCCCAAACTAATGTAACTAATTTTGAGTCGGCGCCAAACGAACAATCAGCGAAGATCATCAAATTACTTCAAAAAAATTTATCAGAATGTCACCGCGCAACTCGATGCCATCATTTTATGCCTTATCTAATTCATTTGCTTGTTTGTTTGGCGCCGACTGAAAATTATTTCGTCGGCTTAATTTTTTGTTAAAAAGTTTTCATAATGCAATTAGAATACAATTGTTGATTCCATGGCGTCCCAGAGGGTAATCTAATGATATTAGGACAAATAATGGTACGCCAATATTTTTGTATGTTTACTTTTTTTTTTAATTGAGCAAATACATTTTTCTTGTCTTATTGATTTTTTCCGTATCTCGCTTGGTTTTAGAGAAAAAATTTAAAAATCGTTTCCTTGAAAACGTAACAGAAAAAACTCTTTTCAACCAAAATCAGATCAAATATAAACGCGTACAATTTCGACAACAATTGAGGGTTTTTTTGTGTCGAAGTTTGATAGCCTGTGACATGTTAATTGATTATTTCGACTTTTAATTCATTTTGAGTACGTTTATGCAGAATCATCATGCCAAGTACTCACAGTACAGCTGAATACGCGGATATTATGTTTGTTTACGGGTACTGTGATGGTAATGCGCGCGCTTCAGTTAAAGATGAAATGTCTAAAAACCCTGGTGCTTGCACTTATACCTGTAGAAGTTTGGGATCGACTTGGCGACATTTGGCCTACTTGATAATAGAGATTACTAGCGTGTCTGATGGCGCCAATTTCGTTTTAGTTTCAGTAACAGGGTATATTTATTTCCTCAGCTTTCTTTTTGAGACGAGCTGGTCGCGGGTTCTAATTCTAGCTTTGCTATTGGTTGAAAAGAGACATCTGTCAAACTTCCCCAATAGCAAAGCTAGAATTAGAAGCTTCCGAACATTGCACAAAGAAGGCACTGTCGTGTTGCATTTTGATACAATACAATACAATACAATATGATGAACTATGAAAATATCATTATTGATCAATTCGTCAAGATTTGTACTTGCTTTTGGTACTGAATACAGGTGAATACTCGAATCTGCGGCTTTATACTGTCCACACAAAATACAAATGTGGCCCATTCTACAAAAAGTATCCTAACACACTACACTACATGAAAATAAACAATTCCTCACGCACTAATGAACTGATGAAGGAGTGATTTTTTTGAAGAACAAACTCAGGAATAAGCTAAGCAAGATTTCAAATCAAAGAGATGGAAAACGCATAGATACCGACAAAACAATGAACATAATTTCATATAAGATGCTGTAGATGTCCGAAATTAAGTTCTGACATTAAGCGAGAATATAAACAAACATTTTTGGACGGCGCCAACTACCACAGACTACCACAGAGAGAAGCTCTGTTGAAGTAACAGGTGGTGTCCCCTCGAAAATCTGAACAATATCGAATCAGTTCATTCACCAGGGTTTTTAGACATCTTAGTTAAAGAGCAGAGGACAAGATAAATCACTTTGAAATCAAATTGTGATGGAATCCTCTTGTTTCATTCATAAAATTCGAGATCTTGTTTAGTTCTGGTTTAGCCAATCACGAGCCAGAATAGCACGTCATGTGACAGACTGTAGAATGAAGAAACACTTCGGGTATATTCGTATTTGCAAGATCAATAAAATGATTGAGTTTTTGGGTAGAATTAAATATAGTAGTAGACTATATTGTCATAATCAGTCGAAAAATTGATTCCAAAATTCCTTTGATTGAAACATTCACATGTTATACAGTGTCCATCATAAAGTTGGCTACATATGGGAGGAAAAATTGTTATTTAAATTTCTGAAGAACTGTCTGACAACTAAAAAATCCGTTTTGACTTATATCAGGTGACCTCAGATTTGGGGGTAATTAAAAAAAAAGTTGTCTGTGGTGCCGAAAAAAATGGGTCAAATTGACAAGATATCGACAAATTGGATCGAGGAAATGTGTTTGGAATTCAACGAGGACCTCATGTACCAATTTTCAAACAGATTAAAGAAAAAATCAAAATACCATTTTATTCCTCTACCCTTACTTAGAAACATTATACATTCTTGTTTTATCTGGAAACAGCTTTAATAATCTAATTCACATAAGTTTGGGTCAAAACTAATAAAATATTTGTGGAATAGACATTTTGCGGGAGATTAATTATGAAAACACGATTTAGTCCTGACATTGAAGTAGTCATGCCCTGTATATTGATGCACATGAGCTTATTCAAAATTCTCAACCAACTAATATTTTTAATTAAAAATTAATTATTTATCCTAATTAAATTTAGTAT
Organism: Gonioctena quinquepunctata; assembly: GCA_018342105.1. Classification (NCBI taxonomy): domain Eukaryota; kingdom Metazoa; phylum Arthropoda; class Insecta; order Coleoptera; family Chrysomelidae; genus Gonioctena; species Gonioctena quinquepunctata. The sequence goes on along the minus strand of JAFIRS010002886.1, from coordinate 67,859 downwards.
TGTTTAGGTGGATATTGAAAAATAAAACAAACTCAATAAACAAACAATGTACAAATTTTCAATATCCTACGTGACCACCTGCGCGCTCCATACATAGAATTTTTCTGGAAAACATTTCACGGCGAACATTTTTGAACATACTTCTGTTGATCAGTGCTGCACAATTCCTTATACAAATTTCTAAATGTTCTACATTTCGAAATGGGCGTTGTTTATAAACATTGCTATTTAGGTGACCCCATAAAAAGAAATCTCACGGCGTTAGGTCTGGAGATCTAGCAGGCCAAGGATTACCGGAATATCGACCTATCCACTGCTCACCAAACTCATTGTTCAACCACTACCGCACTTCATTCGTAGAATGAATAGAAGCCCCATCTTGTTGAAAGAATAAACGAATCCGCTCTTGTAATGGTAGGTTGTCGATAAATGTAGATATATCGGTCCGTAAAAAGTTCAAATACCGTTCGCCATTTAAATTTTGTCTAAAAAAGAAATTTAATTTGAAATCCCACACCATACATTCACTTCAAATAGTTTCTACAGAGTGGTCCAACGAAAAGTATGCACCTAGCTTTTCTCCTTTGTTTAGAATTGAAAGCAAAAATGCTCGGACACGTGGAGTTTGCTTTTGAGGGGGACACATTTTAGACATATTTTTCAACCTGTGCCTTTAACGCCCTAGCGAGGGGGTGTCACAACCCTAAAATTTTAAATGGAAAGTGGGGTCGAGTGATATATCATTTGAACGGGCACAAAATTATCTTTCTAATGATACCCTATTTATTGAAATTTATTCGAACAGTTAATGCGAAAACGGCTTTAAGAACAGTTACCCGATAATTTTGGTATTAATGAAAAATACAAATAAGTTTTGGTTATTAAGAATCAAAACATTTACAATTAGTAGTACTTACGTTTCAATGTTTGTTACTTGTAACAGTGCTTTGTAAAAAAGTAAACAAGCTGTTAAATTGATTTATTAAAACGTTACTTCAACAAGTGTTGAAAATGTGACCCACTTGCTTCCATACAATAATACAGATTTTGTTCAAATCTATTTCTAACATTTTGTAGCATATCAGGTGTTATGCTTCTGCATTGTGCTGTAATCCGTTGGCGAAGATCTTCTATGGACTCGGGCTTCGTAGCAAAACATTTATTTTTCAAGTGTCCCCATAGAAAAAAGTCCAAAGGCGATAAATCAGGTGACCTGGCAGGCCATTTAATTGGGCCTCTCCTTCCAATCCACTGTCCGGGAAACCGGTTATCTAAAAATTCTCTTACAGAAGCAGCATAGTGCGGAGGTGCTCCATCTTGCTGGAAATGAAGCCGATCGGCATCATGATTTTGGTCGTCTTCTATTATCTGTGTTATGAAAGGATCAATTGCATCGTCAAACATGTTTAGGTAGACTTCACCAGTTAAATTTCCAGGAATGAAAAGTGGTCCTATGATATGACTTCCTAATATGCCACACCAGACGTTTATTTTTTGAGGGTATTGGGTATGAACCTCACGGAATAAATGTGGGTTACTGTCATCCCAGTAACGGCAATTATGTCTATTCACAGCTCCATTCAAATAAAATGTACACTCATCGGTAAAACAAATGTTAAACAATAAGTGCGGCTCTTCAATTAAACGCTGGCTCATTTGTTCACAAAATTGCAGCCTTCGATCAGGATCATGCTCATTTAGTTCCTGTACTAATTTAATTTTGTACGGATGAAATTTGTACGCTTTTAAAATCCGTATTATGGATGAACGGGAGACTCCTGAGGCTTCAGCTAGTTGACGGGTACTTTGAGTATGATCCAATTGAACATGCCCCAAAACAGCGACTTCCACAGCTTCATTTCTGATGGGGTTCTGCGGCTGGTGTTTCACATTACAAACAGATCCGGTATCGACAAACTTTCTAACTAACTTGGCAACATACGAATCATTAACATTTTTATCGGGATGACTGTCCTTAAACAAGCGAGCAGTTAGTCTAGCAAAACTATTATTTTGAAAATAAAGTTTAACAATTTCAACTCGTTCTGGAATGGAATAAACCATTTTGTACAGTGAAATTAAAATAACTTCAAAAGCGACCAGACTGAATCAATGAAGGGACTAAAATAAAAGTTTGCCTAAATTCTTTTCCTACACTTATTTGCAGTTTTTTTCGACAAAAAAACGCAAACGATAAATGGGGATTTTTTGTGATGAAAAAAAATTACATTGAAATGTTGCTTTCGGTAAAATGAAGTAATTTAGAAATGATTGTAGTTATTCTGATTCCTAAGAACCAAAACTTATTTGTATGTTTCATTAATATCTAAATTATCGGGTAAATGTTCTTAAAGCCGTTTTCGCATTAACTGTTCGAATAAATTTCAATAAATAGGGTATCATTAGGAAGATAATTTTGTGCCCGTTCAAATGATATATCACTCGACCCCACTTTCCATTTAAAATTTTAGGGTTGTGACGCCCCCTCAATAGGGCGTTAAAGGCACAGGTTGAAGAATATGTCTAAAATGTGTCCCCCTCAAAAGCAAACTCCACGTGTCCGAGCATTTTTGCTTTCAATTCTAAACAAAGGAGAAAAGCTAGGTGCATACTTTTCGTTGGACCACTCTGTATATTGGTCCTTGGCTTCAATAATAAAATTAGGATTATGATCTGCCCCTCATTTACAATTTTGAGAACTGACGACACTATTTGAGGTAAAAGTTGCTTCGTCAGAAAATAGCACATTTTTTGAGAAATCACGATTGTCTTCTAACATTCCCTGGAACCATGCACAAAAATAAAATCGAGCGTCATAATCCCTGTCTCGCAGTACTTGCACAAATTTTGGTTTGTATAGGTGAAAGTGATTCGTCTAACAGAGGTTTGAGATATGTCTGCCTTTTCTGCCATAATTTTCGTCGAAACTCTTGGTGTCTCAGTGACTATCAGTAAAACATTGTTTACATTATTTACAACAGGCTTAACGTAAACACTTTTATATTTATTTTCATCCGAACCAGTTTCTTTAAATTTTTGAATATCTTTGTCACCGTAGTAAAATGCAAATTTTAGTCTGGATGCCTTCCTTCGAAAATTTCAGCTACTTCTCCTATGCTATGATAATTTTCGCCATATAGCAATACTATTTCTATTTTTTTTGTATACTCAGTGTTGGAGCCATTCCTATTGATAGATTGAAAAACACAAAAACTGATGAAGAACGACAACTACAATAAAATTGTCAACAAACTATTGTGACATTTGTTATTGTTACAACAAAAGTAGATCTTTTTTCAAAGTTCAAAAACATAGCTAAGTCATTCAAGTTCAAATTTACAAACCAATATTAAATTTGGCAAGGATAAATAATGTATTATTGAGTTGTAATTACAAATATTAGATGGTTTGAATTTTATTTACTGGTTGAGAGTAATGAATGAGCTCATGTGCAGCAATATACAGGGCATGACTACACCTATTGGCAAGACTAAATCGTGTTTTCATAATTAATCTCCCGCAAAATGTCTATTCCACAAATATTTGATTAGTTTTGCCCCAAACTTATGTGATTTAGGTTATTCAAGCTGTTTCCAGATGAGGCAAGAATATATAATGTTTCTTAGTAAGGGTAGAAGAATAAAATAGTATTTTTGATTTTTTTCCAATCTGGTTCAAAATTGGTTTGTTCGTTGGATTCCAAAGACATTTTCTCGTTAAAATTTTTCGATATCTTGTTAATTTGACTTTCTTGAAATTCCCGCTAAATCTGAGGTCACGTGATATAGGTCGCAACGGATTTTTCAGTTGTCAGACCTGCAGAAACGATCCGCCATTAGAGTTTTTCAGAAATTTCAATAACCATTTTTTTCCCATATGTAGCCAACTTTATGACGGCACTGTATATGTTATTGTCCATATTTATTCTGGAATATAGGTTGATTGTTTATCATGAATATACAATACACGCGAAAATCCTTTCAATAAGTGATGATATCGGAATTGATAAATATATGTGTGCTAGTAATTTCAACAAGGAAAAAATTTAGAGAAATTTGACATACATGATGGATCCACAATTACAAAGGACGTTTGCTCATGGTAAAAATATTATGATGGAGCGGATAATGCTCTTATGAAGTACTGTGGATTACATACAATACATAATTTAGCTCGCAAACCAATAAAAGATGCAATCTTTCGCTTTCTGAAAAATCTATATTCTAGTCTAAAGGAAGTGAGCGCTGCAGTGTTTTGTGATATATCTAAAGCTTGACTGTCACGTAAGCTTCATCTCTACAGTTTCAAAGGACGAAGCTTCAATTGGTTCGAGTCCTATCTGAGTGATGGAACCCAAATTGTGAAAACTCATAGTCTTTCAGCTTTTGGGCAAATTGGGAGGTGTTCATTATTTGGCAGACAACACGACCATCTTATCGCAACTCAAATTACCTTCTTAGTAAAATGACTGACATATGTATAAATTAATTTGTATTTTCTCTGAACCACCTTTGCCCATTGTAAATTTTTTTTCAACTTGTGATTGTAATTTATCTAGTAAGTAGCAAGTTAAATATTTTTATTATTACTTTTATATATATTTTTCATATCATATATATTTTGCACAAAAATTGCCACATGAGATGACAATCTTTTCACTATAAGTATATTTGATATAAATATAGTGGATATTTTTTCTGGCGGTTCGGAATTCCCTAGCCAAAATCAAGATATCTTCATAGAATGAAAAGCCCTCGCTTACTTGTGAATTTCATGTGTTTATTAGAAAGTGATTTTTATACATATAATAATAAATTAGCCTTATCGATCTTCGGAGTGTGCCTTGTTCTTCCGACCAACTGCTTGGTTTAGATCGTCTTCCTTCTCCAATTTTCTCATGCGGGGTGTTACTGAAAACTAAAAGATAAGCTGATTTAGATTACTGTTTTCTGTCCTCACCTTTGTCAGTAGGGCTCACCTTTTCCGGATAAGACATTGTAAGATAGCTGGAAGCAGCCTAGACTGTTGCAGATTAGGATTATTCGATTTCCCAACTTGATTACCAGATTTCATAGCCTAAAATGAACTGTCTGATTTTATTCAGGTCAAAATATTGTCAGAGAGGTAATAGTCATGCAGAGATGGGCAGTGAATGGCTTGTTAATAGTTTGTATCGAACAGTTTTATGGAACAATGTCATCGAGGACATTTTCCAATCTCCTCAATTTTCAAATCAATCAGTCCACTCTCCTACATTTTCTCCTTCCTTCGTGGAAGTTTCCATGATTTCAAAAAGGCCGGTTTAGAAGAAATCACTTTGTAAAAATCGCCAGGTAGACTTCAAGAAAAATCGAGCAGTCATCTGATTTTTGACAGACAGATGTGAACATCGTAGTAAATTTCAAGGATTTCATCTCATTTTCGGGCTAACTGTTCTCCGCACCACCACGCGCAACGACGTGTGCCCTCACGTGTGTATCCGTTCGGGTCGCTGTCTCGTTGATATTGACTTCGAGAACGCTCGTCAATTTCCGGCGAAGGAAAGCGCCGTGCACCTTGCTGACTTCATTTTACGCTCCACGTAATTGATTTGCTTGTTTGTTTGGCGTCGACTCAAAATTAGTTACTTACATTAGTTTTGGAGCTAAGTTATTAGGACTAAAAAGGTTTATTTCGTCGGTTGAATTTTTTGTTAACAAGTTTTATTCCCGTTACATGCAAGGAAACAGTTTTCAAATTTTTTCTAAAAAACGGAACAAAATACGAAAAAAAATTGAGGAGAAAAAAAAATTATTTTTATTTGCGTAATCTAAAGAAATTAATTATAAAAAAATCAGGGACGTACAAGAATTTGTTCTAATATTGATTAGATTACCCTCTGGGGCGCAACTCGAATTGATAATTTCAGTATAATTCCATTAGAAGAAGCCCCTTATTACCGCAAATAAGCATGCCAAGTTTTATCAAAATCAGCCAGAAGGTTTTTGAGTAATTAATAAAAAATGTTTTTTTAAAAACTTTTACACTTTGTCCCTCGAAACCGAGGCTTATAGGAAAAACATCTTATTTTTACCTAAAAAACCAAACCTAAACGTTTGGCGGTTTAACCCTGGGACACCCTGTATATAAACACAATGTGTACTGCACGTATGGTGAGATGTGAACAATACAGCATTACATTTTTGTTGCACAGTGGAAATAGTCATTGGACCATAAAATTCAATGTCCACATAAGTAAACGGAAAGAAGAAAGCTTCAAGTCTCTCTACTGGTGAAATTTCTTGAATACTTTTTTACCGCTAAACAAATATGCATCACCTTATAGTCCTCTAAGATTAATAATAACAGTTTCTACTTCGATATGGACAGTTCGGTTGTGATAGTATTGTATCAATAATTGAGTTAATTTTCGCTTTCGGCCTAATAAGATGGAATTGCGAGTGTTGAAATCAATCTCCAGTTTTTTATCATCGGGATCAATCTTCCACCTTAACGGATTATTCGATTGTCGTCGAAAAAGCAGATAACTGTGTCGAACATTTGTAAGATTAATTTCCGAATTCCTAGGACTTATGATATTGAAATCATTTTGTGTTCTTAGGAGTGCTATGTTATTAGAAATGGCCGTTTTTGTGGCGATGTGTAGATCGACAAACGGCCGGTTGGGGTGTCGCTCAACAATATTCAACTATTTTATTTTTTCAAAAGCCACTATATCCACTCACAATTGAGACTACTTGATTCCATGCTGCTACTTCTTCATACTTCGAAAAGCTGAGTACACAATGAAAAACCGTGTAAAGTCGCAGAATTTTCCGTAAGCGAGCAGAAAAGAGTAAATTAAGGAAATATGAAATGTAAACGAGGTAACGGAGTAACGATATGCTGATTTTTGCATCCCTATTCATTATTCCGGTAGGAGAACACCGACTTGCCTTGGCATTAGAAGGGGAATTCATTCTTGTTTTCGTTTCGACAAGAGATGGATCAGAGTGTTCCCCAAGAATGGGTTTGATCTTACTTATCACCACCGACGACGAGTAGTGTGGAATGAACTCCATCACCAAGGAGGAAGTTCGGAAAGCCATTGGATCACCCGACTTGTTATGACATACCAAATAGCATTTTTAGTGTACGGAACGTAGAGGTCACGATCCTGGAAAACTTGGAAGTGTTTGACCACAACCACTGCCACCTAATATATACGGTTCAATCACGTGGCGGCTACCAAAATAGGGACCACTTTTTTTGGTCTTTGCTACGTTCTGACTGCGTTCCTGGATCTTAGATAGCACCGTTTCAACCACGTTATGGTCACCAGGAAAAAACTTGGATATGTAGTGGCACTCGACATGTTAACTTAATAAAAAAAAAATTATAATGAATGTTCCTCATTCTTCCATTTTGCCTGATTCATTTCTAACACTCGACTGTATATATATATTTATTATATATATATATATATATATATATATATATATATATATATATATATTGTTATGAAATACTAATAGGTGTTTTTACCCCGCGTGTTGGAAGTCAATTGTTATGATAGGTATATCAATTTTATTATTATTATCATTTATGCTTATAAATATTTTCGCACCTCGTTGGGAGACAAAATTTTTATGAAATAATAATAGCTTTTAAATAATAATTGTTGTTAATTCTTCCCCACGTTATTGTTATTGCCCCACAAATATTTTCTCCCTGTATAAATATTTTGATTTCGATTTTGATATACCTCTAATATTTATGTAGGCAATTCAGCTCCACGATGAGAAGCCAATTGTTATATTGTTATATGAAAATAGCTAATTGTTATGAAATAATAATTGCTGAATATTGCCAAATTGTTATGAAATAATAATTGCCAGCTAACTTTACTGTTTTCTCGCCATGCTGCTGCCAATTGTTATTACCCTTTCTTACCACGACTAATCTCAGTTGGTACGCCTTCGCCTCAGGAGTCGGTATTGGCAATAGAGCCACTGCCTGTCTTGGTGTCACTTAAACTATTTCAGTTCAGTGTTTATATGTGAAATATTAGCATGTCATTGTGGAAAATAAGCCAGAAATTATCAAAAAACAAGTATTTCCTTTATTCAGGAAAACTTATATTAACCTGACCTGCGATAGGTAACTTAAAACTATGGTCAATTGACAAATTTTCATAGAAAATAATGAAAAACAGTGTTGGATATTGTATATAACCTCACTTTTTTTTTGGGTTGGAAGAATTCTTTTATAGTGCCAAAATAAATAGAGTTCTTCAGATATATGAGTTACGTTGCAAAGTGATTCAGTTTGTGATGTGCACTAAAAGAGTTTATACCTGGAACTGGAATGTCACTGATGCAATACCTGGCATAACCTGAATTCCTGTTCCATCCACTCCTCTCAGGAACTCACCATTTCAAAATTATCCATCCGAAATCCTCGAAATCAGCTTGGACAAGTTTCCATGTGGAGAAAAAAGGTAATCTTCTTTTATGCTATTTATTTTGTGTCGAAATTATTCAGAAGTTGAATTGGTTTGTTATTTTTGGCAAACTACTTTGTCATTCGTGAAAATATTCAATTTCCTTCTTTCTCAAATTTTGTACCTGGCTTCGTTCTAAAATTTTTTTCAATCAATCCTAGCTTTGTTTTTTCATTCCCTGGATACCATTTCTGTTTTGTCCATTTTATTTGAATTTTCAAACTCGCGCACTTCCTTGTCGAACTTTCACTATTTTGTTATTTGAGAGAACTTATGAACTAATATATTTTACATTTCTTATAAACTAAATACAATATTTGATGTAATTATTTTTAACGTTTCTTAGTTCTTATTTTTCCACAATTTCAAATCTTTTATCTCACATCTCTGTTTTCTGATTGGCTATTGTAATCAAGAAGTTTCTTGTTCTCCCATTGGCTATTTTTAGTTAGATACAATTTCATATACTGTATGTTTCAAGCTTATAATTTTGTTGATCACATTTAATTCAGAATGATTTTGTAAATCTAGACTTTTTTGTTGTATTTTAAACAATTATAGGTTGTAATCATTTTGACTATGTATGAAAATGATTGCATTATAGTATTTGCATATTTTTACCTATCAATATTATACAGAGGCTTCATAAAGGAAATAGAATCTCAAAAAAAATGTAAAACAATAGTGGTTTTTACTTTTGTTCGTTTATTTGTCTTCCACACATCTAGTTTGTATTTATGAACGTGTTATGCTTTTGTAATCTCATGGTTTTTGTTTTTTGTATTTTGACTATTGCTTTATTAATGTAATCACTTGGCAAAAGAAATTATATATATCTACCTATCTAAACATTTTTTAATCTTGGTCACTTGAAACCAATATTTACGTGATAAATTACTACTTTTGAAGCAGTACTGATGACGAATACATTTTCATTGAATGGTTCGTTCATTTTTCTAACAATGGCAACCCAGCATATTTCTGTTAATATGTCGGCTTTTGGGGATTTTCTGAATGAGAGACCCGAATTAATGGTCTTTATAGATGATGGAAGGTGATTATATAGTAGGGCAGCATTATAGACTAGTGACGTTTTTATTAAATTTGTAGAGGGAACAGGAAGTTGCAGATTTTTATTTTGACGGGTGGATCCATGAGTAATATCATACATTGATTTGTTATTATGTACCAAGCATACTGTTTTGACAATGTATAGTGTAAGGATTTTGTGTTCCTTGAGAGTTCTTTGCAGGAGGTTTTGGGCCCTAATTTGTATATATATATATATATATATTTATATATATATATATATATATATATATATTGTTATGTTGAGAAGTACTGTTAAATGTTCAAAGAGTTAAAATATGAAAATTATAAATTAAAAAAAACAACACATATATAACAAATGTTCATATTTAGTAATTTATGCTATGTTTTTCTGAGGATTCTACCGTTTTTCTGAAACCTTATATAGCATTAGTCGATACCCATGTTTCAAATAAATATATTCAAAATTACAAGCAATTGGCATAATTTATAAAATTATAGAAATCAAAATTTACTAACATATTTCTGAGCACAAGCAAAGTATTAAAGTTAGAACATTCTGTATATGAAATTAGATCAGAACACAATAGCCAATGAGATGCCAGGAAAGATCTTGATGCAAAATTATGAATATTGAAAATATGAAAAGCAGAAAACGTCAAAAATGAATATATCATGTATACAGTGCTTCTCAAAAGTCCCCTCCGCCCCTCTTATTTTTGGAACGATTATACATAAACGAGTGAAATTTGGAAACTGAATATTGAAGGTTGTAAACTAGTGATGATAGATGACGAAATCGTCAAAGATGACGTCACAAGGCCATTGTGACCAATAATTTTAGATCGAACTCTACGGTAAGCGACACCTCTTTTGAAAGGTATCGAAAAAACCTATTCAATGATACTAATTTTGTTCGTGTTTATGGCAGTTTTAATGGCTCATTAGTAAACATTAAAATTTAAATTCCATTCAGTATGATATTAATTACAGATTTAAGAATCAGTATCTACTTGAAGAAATTGCTTAAAGTGACCTCCATTCACTTCCTGGCAGTGAAATATCCTATTTTTAAACTCTTCTCGTACTTTTGCAAATGTGTCTGAGGAAACAGCCTCACATTCTGCAACAATACGTTGTTTTAAAACGTCAATATTGTCAGGTTCAGTGGCGTAAAACTTCGATTCAAAGTACCCCCACAGAAAAAAATCCAAAGGTGTGAGGTCCGGTGATCGAGCTGGCCATTCCGTTGAACCTCGTCGTCCAATCCATCTACCACGATACTCTCCATCCAAATACCGTCTTACTGCACCATAATAGTGTGGAGGAGCACCATCCTGTTGGAATGTTATTTCCAAATTGCCGAATTCATCTGGATTATCTTCCAAAATTTCAAGGATTAACGGTTCTATTGCGTTTTGAAACAGCTTCAGATAAACCTCACCAGTTAAATTAGTATTCAAAAAAAGAGGCCCAACGATGTGGTTTCCCAGGATACCTGCCCAAACATTCACCTTCTGGGGAAATTGGGTATGTGTTTCACGAAACAGGTGAGGATTTGCGTCACTCCAATACCTCACATTCTGTGTATTTACATTTCCATTCAAATAGAAAGTACTTTCGTCACTAAAACAAATTGTTTTGACATAGTCTGGCTGTTGGTTGATTTTAGTTTCCATATTTTCACAAAATTCTAGTCTTTGGTCTGGGTCGTCGTCTTAGAGTTGATGAACCATTTTTAATTTGTATGGTTGAAATTGTTTTTTTCAACACCCTGTGTTTTCGCATCATTAATACTACCCGTTGTCTGAAAGTTACGAAGAAGCTCCCTTAAATAAGTCCTCGAAACGGGGCGATCGGGAAACCTCTCATTAAAAATGTGTTCAGCTGCATGAATATTCTGTCCAGTTTCACCAAGAATTAGGATCGCTGCTACTTTATCACCTGAAGCACGTACCATTTTGCTTCTTGAAGCACTTAAACGTTCGGCTCACAACAGTTTAACAAATTATTAAAATGTACAAAAATATTAAAAGTACCAAAAGCTGCTAAAACAGTAAAACGTTCGATCAACAATACACAAATTATTAAATGTACAAAAACTTGGACAATTACAAAAACGTCGAATTAGGGAGACTAACAAAAACGTCAGCTTATTTGACAACTATCCAGGGGCGGAGCTTGAATTTGGAATTTTAGTATTAACTGATTTAATTCATCATAGCTTTGCGTTTTTTAAAAGCGAGTTGCCAAAACTGCCATAAACACAAACAAAATTAGTATCATTGAATAGGTTTTTTCGATACCTTTCAAAATAGGTGTCGCTTGCCGTAGGGTTCCATTCAAAATTATTGTTCACGATGGCCTTGTGACGTCATCTTTGACAATTTCGTCATCTATCATCACTAGTAGGGAAGTTTACAACCTTTAATATTCAGTTTCCAAATTTCACTTGTTTATGTATAATCGTTCCAAAAATAAGAGGGGGGGAGGGGACTTTTGAGAAGCACTGTATAGTATTTAAGGTATTTAGAAACTATTAGTGAATACAATCTGTCAAATAAACGAAAATATTCTATCCATTTCTTTACCTCTGCTCCAATTTCCAGGCCAATTTTGAAAAAGTGTAAGATTGACACATTTTTTTTTCCATTATTTGAGCAGTTCAAAACACAACTAGTATTGTGACCCATTTCCTTGGAATAATGAAAACGTGGAATTTAACGTGGAATATGAAAATAAATTTGACAGTCCCGATATGTTTCACATTTCTGGCACAGCATGCACTACGATCGATTTAACTGTCCCCACCAAGCACTTAGCACATAGCCAATACTCTTCATTTGGCACAGTAGTTAAAAAAATATCATCCTGACAAAAACATTTTGTCTTTCCATTTTTACGCATTGTCAGGTTGTGTATTCAAGAACTCATTATCTCATGAATAATTAAAAATATCATTTTATATCCCTACTAGGAAAATTCTACGTGAAATGAAAAAAATAAAATCAACACATGGAAAAATTTCCACTTTTATCACAATGTACATTGACGTCTTTGGTTTTCACTCCTAGATGTCAGGAGAAGTAAACCACTGACAACTAGCAGTGCGCAATTCTCATTATATTCACAATTTTAAAAAGTATTTTCCATATCATTATGGGATTCGTGGATCTGCTCTTGATGTTTTGCGGGTTTATTTATCAAACAGAAAGCAGAAGGTAAAACTAGACAATGAACTGAGCAAGCCATCAGAAATCACATCTGGGGTACCACAGGGAACTGTCTTGGGACCGATACTCTTCTTAATATATATAAACAGCATTAGTCGGATAAAAGCAAATCTCTCTGATAAGCTTATTTCATACGCGGATGATACAGCAATTATAGTTACAGGCGAAAATTGGAACCAAACATATAATAATGCAGAGGCGGGATTGAAAAACATAAGTTTATGGCTAAACAACAGTCTTCTGAGTCTGAACGTAAAGAAAACCAAATGTATTTTCCTCACACTAGATAAAAGAGATCTACCACAAAACAATGCTTTAAAAATACACTCTCCAAGATGTTCGACAGAAATACCCTGTACTTGCCCAACAATTGAAAAAGTTAAAAAAATAAACTATCTTGGTGTAATACTTGACCAACACATGAGGTAGGATGAACAAGTCATATATGTCACGAAAAGGCTAAGAAAATTAAATTACAAATTTTTCACATTGAGAGAAATTTTGAATAGAAGAAACATGTGCATTTTATACCACTCACTAGCAGAATCGGTCATACAGTACTGCATTACTGTTTGGGGGGGCATGTTAGACAATGTGTTGCGCAGCCTCCAGGCTGTACAAAACACTATTATAAAAATAATATTTAAAAAACATAGATTATTCTCGAGTGAACAACTATATAAAGAAACTAAACTTCTTAATGTAAGGAGTCTACTACAATGTTTGATGTGGATATTCCATAGAAAGAAAAGATATGATGGAAACAAAAGTAAATACTAGATTTGCAGAAAACTTAGGTTTAAATCTACCGTTATATAAAAAAACACCACACCCAAAGATATGTCTTCTTTTTCGGGCCAAAGCTCTACAATATGATACCTCCTCACCTAAAAATTATTAGTGAGAAAAGTAAATATAAGTCAAGCATGAAATATTTTATAAGCCAAAATCAAAATCTCATTTTGAGAATTTTCTAAAAAATAAAAATGTTTGTTGCTTTTTCCTTCTGGGTTTTCTAGAATCGCTTACAATTGAATTACCATAACGCTCACTACAGTCTCGGCAGTATTATGACATAGTTAGTACTATTCATTATAGCCTCTATCAGGGAGAGAGACATGTCACAAAACAAGCATTTTACATGCTTAGGTGCTATCTCTTCCCTTCATCTATGGCATAAACAATTGACAATTTATTGTAAAAATATTTGTACGATACTTAAACTGAACGGAATAAACTGAAACTGATATATTAAGGGTATAATACCTGATATATAATTTACCTGATACCATATCAAATTTTGTTCTTCAAAATTACTTGTAGCCAACTGATCTCATTTTCATTGCTTGTATCCAAAAAGTACTCGGGAAATTCTTCCCCAGAGTCAAAATGAACTTTCAATGGAAAGTCGATTTCCTGCTGCGCTCACTTCTTTCAAGTTTAACTTCGAGAATAGATTTTCGAGAAAGTGGAATATAACATCTCCTGTTCCTTTATTACATTGAAAGCCAAACTGTTGGTCGTTAAAATTTTTGTGGCTAGTCAAAAATTCCATTATTCTGGATTTTACCAGTTTTTCTATTATTTTTCCAAGCGTTGGAATAAGACAGATTGTTCTGAAATTTGACAGGTCCGGATGTGTCGCCGCCCTTATAAAGAGGGATCACTACACTTGGAGGGATATAATCTTTCGCAAACGAGAAAGTTGTTAGATATATTCGACAAACGAGAAAGTTGTTAGATATATCTACTGTTCATTCAGCTTATCAGTACCATCAGTTCGAAGAGTTATTATTATAGAGCTTATCAACTGACTATGGAAATTCCAAAGCTCACGCGAACAAGAACTACTGCCGTTCATTTCAAAGTTATCCCGAACGCGGATTGTGAAGATCTTCACCATCAAATAACCATCTGGCGAAACGAATGCGACGCCTGAAACTCTTTTAGAAACTTTTCCGGCCCTTTTGTATGACTGCGACATTGAAAGATTACTTTTTCTAATGGAAAAATTGACGGAAAGTTGATTGTCTTTCGATTGCATAACCGATAGTCCTTTGATTCGGGGCCTTTGTCGGCCGGGAAACGTGACGGTATGGAGTTAATTTGTAATTTGTCAGACTAGCGAATTAGGTGAAATTCTGAGGAACTCAAAGTTATGATGAGCTATTTATATGTGTGGCTCTATGAATGGGGTACTTGAAAGAACAGCAAGGAGTTGAGGGAGTTCTTCAAGAGAAAGCAAATAATGTTGGTTATCTATCCAAGGAGACAGATCAGTTAATTTGCCCTGATATGTTATTGCGATTCGGTATTGATATACAAGGCGTATTTTTATTGACATCTCGAAAACGGTAAATTTTCATCACATTAGATTTGATCTCGATTTGATTTCAAAGTAATTTTTTTAAAATTTTATCCCGCAACTTAACACAAATACACATACGCACGCCTATGATACACATACCTTATCAGTGAATAGTCGAAAGAAATCACGAATAAAAAAAACCAGCCTCTTTCAAACTACACTGGATGCCTTCATTCAGAAATAAACTCTCACGTTATTATCCGAAACACATGAATTGTCTGTGTATCCAAAAGGAATCCAAGATATACAGGGTGATTCAAAAGTACTTTGACAAACTTCAGGAGGTGATTTCTCACAATATTCTAATATGAAATGTCCAAATAAATCCAAGATACCTACAAGGTGTTAAAGTTTTATTTTTATTTTAGTTTTTTTTAAATAACTTTCGAAATACTGAACTCAACTAGACGAAAATTGATATTGAGGAGTTTTTTGAGGTGTAGAATTTGAATCCGATGTTATTATTGCTCTTACTCGTAGGGGGCGCCACCTACACGTCTTTTTCTTTTTTGAAGATTCATAACTTTTTTGAGCGTACTTCTAGCACATATTTTTCAGTAAAAAACTCAATTTCCCTATCATATCTACGTAAAAAAGCTACCTTTGTTACAAGTCGCTATAAGCAACCGTTTTCTAGATATTTGGACTTGAAAATTTCAAGTCGATTATTTGATAATCGATGGGTGTTGAAGTTATTACCATTATTTTGCATTTTTCACAAGAATGCTTAAGAAATGAATTTGACGTTTAAGAAAATATAGTTTTGGTAATTACATATTATGTGACAGTTAAACGTTTTGTTGTTTTGTTGAAATTTCTGTGAGTTTTAAAACACTAATTTTGAAAAAATGGATTATTTAAACAATAATGCTCATTTAGCCGATATGCATTTCGTTTATGGCCTTGCGGATGGCAATACGCGCGAAACAAGACGTATTTACCAGGAGCGATGTCCTAATCGAGTACTGCCTTCAGCTCCAACATTTACCAGTCTCCACCGTCGTTTGGCAGAAACATGTAGCTTTAAGAGGGCAGCTGATATTATTGGAAGACCACGAGCAGTCCGAACCCCAGAATTGGAAGAAGCTGTTTTGAACGCTCTCGAGGAGAATTGGCTGGAAATCCTCAATTTTTAAGATATGTACTCTTCACGGACGAGGCAAACTTCTCCCGAAATGCTATCACAAACGTTCATAACAACCATGTTTAGGCTCTGAAAAATCCGCACGCAGTTAGTGAAAGACATTATCAGTATCAATTTTCTGTAAATGTATGGGCGGCAATAATTGATAATTACTTGATGGGTCCTTTCTTTCCTCCGTTCCGACTGAATGGCGCTACTTACGGAGACTTTTTAGAAAATGAATTGCCGGGACTACTTCAGAATATACCATTATAAATTCGTATCCGCATGTGGTTCATGCATGATGGGGCTCCGGCCCATTTTAGCGTTGTAGTCAGGGAATTCCTTAACACTGTCTATCCAAATCGATGGATCGATAGGGGTGTAGAAGAACCTAACCAGAAGTGGGCACCAAGGTCCCCAGATCAAAACCCGCTAGATTTTTATTTTTGGAAATATTTGAAGTCACTAGTTTATGAAACTCCAGTAGCGAACGAGAAAGATCTAAGAAACCGAATAGACGCCTGTGAAACAATAAGAAACACACCAATAAGTTTTGAGCGGGTACGAGATGACTAGAAGACTGAATGCCTGTATCTTCGCTGAAGGTGGACACTTTGATCAATTTATTTGAATACAATTTAGTTTCCTTTATTTTATTTTACTCTACACATTCAAAATTTCTGAAATAAAATGTTGATATTTCTTGCAAATTTTATTGAAACAAATAGAGATTTTGCACTCTTGATACAAAAATAACTATTTCAAACGAGTAAAAATAAATAGAATAGGTGGCGACCCTTACAAAAACCAAAACTACTTACTTCAACGTCAAATTCATTTTCCAAGCATTCTTGTGAAAAATGCAAAATAATGGTAATAACTTTAACACGCATCGATTATCAAATAATCAACTTGAAATTTTCAAGTCCAAATATCTAGAAAACGGTTGCTTATAGCGACTTGTAACAGGGGTAGCTTTTTTACGTAGATATGATAGAGGAATTGATTTTTTTACTGAAAAATCTGCTAGAAGTACGCTCTAAAAAGTTATGAATCTTCAAAAAAGAAAAAGACGTGTAGGTGGCGCCCCCTACGAGTAAGAGCAATAATAAAATCAGGTTCGAATTCGACACCTCAAAAAATCTCTCATTACCAATTTTCGTTCAATAAATGTCAGTATTTCGAAAGTTATTTGAAAAAAACGAAAATAAAAATAAAACTTTACCACCCTGTATCTTGGAAACGAAGCGTTTCCGGACATATATTTATTTGTACAATTCATATTAGAATATTGTGAGGAATCACCTCCCGAAGTTTGTCAAAGTACTTTTGAATCACCCTGTATAATGTTATTGAGAATCATATTTTGGTGGTAAGATGGAGAAGGGGGAAAGTTTGGATGGTCGCAATCGGTAATCCTATCCTCGAGAATGAAATTATTTATTTATTTCACATGTAAGGCTTCTTCCGCTACCCGATTTATACTGAATACGATATCAAGAAACTCATGGTATTGCACTACATAGACCTTTCGTGCTCATAAAAAAAATCAATTTTCATCTTAGCCCTTCGGCTTAATAACATTCGGACGGCTTTGAAGCAACATTCTTCATTTCGATACTCGGTTTATTATGCGTCTACATTCCTGAGAGATGATTCTCGTATGGGGTTATGACCCGAAGGCATAAAACGAAGCAGTCTCTAACCGTAAAATGTGGTACAGTGTATCATTATCAGCATCAAAGCGTGCTGTGTCTCGGTCCGGATCGACGCCGGCGCCGCGGCGCTCTACCACGCCCCACTAGGGCTCTGTTCACCGGCTGAACGCAGTGGCGTATCAGATATTGAATTATTGCATGTGATTCGGGTGAAATATTTCAACCAATTTTGATAACGGGAAAATAAATTACCCCGACTCCATTTTCTTCTTCACTCAGGGTTCGCACGGAGTTATTGACAACATTTTCAGGTTTTCCCCTACTGATCTTCATCTAGGACGTGAGTTCTAGTACATTAATAAAAACAAATTGCTGTTTCTTCTGCCAAACATTATGCAACCATGGTTCCAAATAATTTACATCAATTCAAAAATGAAATCCTATTGGGTACAACGGATTCAATCGCTAACATGCATAGTTTTTATTTCAAATATGTTACACCAACTGAGGTCTTCAATGTCATCACTGAACTTAAGGTAGTTGTCGTGAAATCCATTTCCAATCAGATTTCGTTTATGTTCATACCACTTTTAGTTAACATTGTTACCTGTATCATATTAAATTTTTGGAATCATTTACCATACTGAAAGCGAGTTATAAGTTGCAGTTGCAATGTTTGACACGTAATCCCTATAGTGAGCTACCGCGGACACCATATTTCAAGGCATAACTAAAAACCCTCCATTCAGATCTTTTTGAAAAACTAGTATATTATTAAAAGGTAAGTAACAAATTTTATAGGAAAAATTGAACACGCGTAGCCATACAGTTATTCAGTTATTGCCATAATAAGTTTCTAAATTATTGCGTATGAGAAGTACAAGAGAGGGAAGGCTGAGAATCGTGGCAACGTCTCGAGCGAGCGTGATTCAAATAAGCGAGAGCGCAAGGGTCTTGGGGGTTTGAATTGAACTGTGTTTTGGAATGCACATATTTATGAAGAATAATTGTGAATATATACTGATGCATTTTAAACATATTACAATGGGAATAAATATGAAATAAAATGTAGTTTTAGCGAGTAACGGCAAATAACAGTACATAAACTTCATTTTATTTATACATTTGTACAACACATGTACGTATAACATAATTCGAATATTTTTAATTTAAACAAAAATGATTCAGATTTCTAATAGGCTAATGTAATATAACGTATAAATCTACAAAAAATATAAACAACAATGAGTGTAATATTGTTTATTTTTCTAACTATTATATTAAATAATCTCTTGATTGACTAAACATTTATTTTTAAATCATTAATTATTTTAGTGAATGCTTCCCTATTTTTAGTTACTCTATGTTTTCTATTCTCCAATTTTTTCAGTTAATCACAGCTCCTTCTCCTTCATCGTGATACATTTGTTTCAGAAAATAATATGTTATATTTTGTTCAATAATTTCCGTGATATAACATTTTTTAAGGCATTTAAATTAGGTAAATTACAAAATATTCTTTCGTTCTCCGGTCGCTCTGAAATACATTATTCATACAGTGCTTCTCAAAAGTCCCCTCATCCTCTCTTGTTTTTGGAACGATTATACATAAACAACTGAAATTTGGAAACTGAATATTAAAGGTTGTAAACTTCCCTACTTGTGATGATAGATGACGAAATCGTCAAAGATGACGTAACAAGGCCATTGTGACCAATAATTTTAAATGGAACCCTACGGCAAGCGACACCTCTTTCAAAAGGTATCGAAAAAACCTGATACTAATTTTGTTTGTGTTTATGGCAGTTTTGGCAACTCGCTTTTAAAAAACGCAAGGCTGTGATGAATTAAATCAGTTAATACTAAAATTCCAAATTCAAGCTCCGCCTCTGGATAGTTGTCAAATGAGCTGACGTTTTTGTTAGTCTTCCTAATTCGACGTTTTTGTAATTGTCCAAGTTATTGTACATTTAATAATTTGTGTATTGTTGATCGAACGTTTAACTGTTTAAGCAGCTTTTGGTACTTTTATTATTTTTGTACATTTTAATAATTTGTTAAACTGTTGGGAGCCGAACGTTCAAGTGTTTCAAGAAGCGAAATGGTAAGTGCTTTAGGTGATAAAGTAGCAGCAATCCTAATTCTTGGTGAAACTGGACAAAATATTCATGCATTTCGAAGACTTCTTCGTAAGTTTGAAACAACGGGTAGTATCAATGATGCGAAACGATCTGGCAGACCACAAATTTTCTGATGAGAAAAAAATTGATATACTGGCAGAAGTAATAGTTAATCCTACTTCTTCAACAACTCACGTTGCATCTACCTGTGGAGTCAGTCGAAGTACAGTACACAGGGTGTTGAAAAAAAACAAATTTCATCCATACAAATTGAAAATGGTTCATCAACTCTCAGACGACGACCCAGACCGAAGACTAGAATTTTGTGAAAATATGGAAACTAAAATCAACCAACAGCCAGACTATGTCAAAACAATTTGTTTTAGTGACGAAAGTACTTTCTATCTAAATGGAAATGTAAATACACAGAATGTGAGGTATTGGAGTGACGCAAATCCTCAGCTGTGAAACACATACCCAATTTCCCCAGAAAGTGAATGTTTGGGCAGGTATCCTGGCAAACCACATCGTTGGGCCTCTTTTTTTCAATACTAATTCAACTGGTGAGGTTCATCTGGAGCTGATGCAGAACGCAATAGAACCGTTAATCCTTGAAATTTTGGAAGATAATCCAGATGAATTCAGCAATTTGGAATTAACATTCCAACAGGATGGTGCTCATCCACACTGTTACGGTGCAGTAAGACGGTATTTGGATGAGGAGTATCGTGGTAAATGGATTGGACGACGAGGTTCAACGGAATGGCCAGCTCGATCACCGGACCTCACACCTTTGTATTTTTTTCTGTGGGGGTACCTTAAATCGAAGGTTTACGCCACTGAACCTGACAATATTGATGTTTTAAAACAACATATTGTTGCAGAATGTGAGGCTGTTTCCGCAGACACATTTGCAAAAGTACGGGAAGAGTTTAAAAATAGGATATTTCACTGTCAGGAAGTAAATGGAGGTCACTTCGAGCAATTTCTTCAATTAGATACTGATTCTTAAATCTGTAATTAATATCATACTGAATGGAATATAAATTTTAATGTTTACTAATGAGCCATTGAAACTGCCATAAACACAAACAAAATTAGTATCATTGAATAGGTTTTTTCTATACCTTTTGAAAGAGGTGTCGCTTGCCGTAGGGTTCCATTTGAAATTATTGGTCACAATGGCCTTGTGACATCATATTTGATGATTTCGTCATCTATCATCACTAGTAGGGAAGTTTATAACCTTTAATATTCAGTTTCCAAATTTCACTTGTTTATGTATAATCGTTCCAAAAATAAGAAGGGGGAGGGGACTTTTGAGAAGCACTGTATATAATTATGTATGTAATGTAAATAGTTAGTTAGTTTGAAATGTACATTATAATACTTGAAATAAATATTATTGGATTGGATTGGTAATAACGCTGTGCTTGAATGTCTCACTGAATTTGAGGGTTTTAGAGCAGCGTTTATTCGAATATTACACAATATCTTCCAGGAAAAACTATGCATATATAATATTTTATCACTATATTATAACTTCAAGCACATATGGAGCAAATTTGTGAGTTTGTGATCCCGCCAATTCTTATGAATGGTAATTTACACCAAAGCCGTACCCAGAGAAAATTTCCGGGAGGGTTTGGTTCTAAAAGAAATAATGCAATGTACATTTTACCAAATTTTAACCCATAGAAAAATTCCGGGGGGGATTTGGGTCTAAAGTACATTTTACCAAATTTTATTCCACACACATTTTTTTTCCACCTTATTCCAGATATATTTTACAGATTTCGGGGGAGGGGGTCAACCCCCCTAACCCCACCCCCCTGGATACGGCCTTGATTTACAACGTTTTTCTGTTTATGTGTACATCTTATAGAGAACCCTCTTCAATAAAATTTGTGGGGCTCATGAAGCTCTATGAGACGATACATAGTTTGTCAATATCGGTATGAAAATTAAATGCTAATATCTGCTTCGAACCTATAGTTAGTCAGTAATTCCACTGATGACCTATTTTTTGCTAAACATCAACGAAGCTCTCATGCTCACTTTAACAGGCTGAGTATCCGAAGGCTCGAAAGGAGTCTATCAAGTTTCTCATCAAACCACCACCAACAAAATTTTCGACAATAAAAACTTTCATTATGTATGCAGATGCTCGAAAGTTTGTTTTAAAGGATTTGCCAGAGCCAGACAATGTCATTTTAATTAAAACGGCTACAGACCATTCTGCCTAGTTTGCATAAATGGCAGAATCGAGGCGATCCATTGAATTTGAATATTGTGATTTCGGCGTCAGAAAGTGGAGCGGGTATATACATCACAATGAACTACCGCATGAGGTGAATAATACTGAAAAATAGGAGAGGAAATGAATAAGTTTGCATTCGGAGGTTTAGAAAGTGAAATGATATAGAGCAGCGATTTCGTGAGTCTGGCCTGTCGTTATTTTTTTTTGACGTTGAACCTGTTCAAACATGTTAGGGTCCTTTGAGTTACCGGGCATATGAAATCTTGGACTCAAACTTTTTAAATCAATAAAAAGTAAAAAAATATATATTTTATGAGGAAATTGTTTTTTGTTTCCGCCGCTATATCTTTAAACTTATTGAAGGTACCCTTTTTTTTTGGGTCAAATTGAAGCACACACTGTAGCGCTTTTGCCAATATGGATGGCCACAATTCGCACTTTCGTTCCTCCAACTGTCACTTTTCAAAAAATCAGATAAACTAAAAATATACAGGGTGATTCAAAAGTACTTTGACAAACTTCAGGAGGTGATTCCTCACAATATTCTAATATGAATTGTCTAAATAAATATATGACCGGAAATGCTTTGTTTCCAAGATACAGTGTGTTGAAGTTTTATTTTTATTATTGTTTTTTTTTAATTTTCGAAATACTGACCTTAATTAAACGAAAATTGGTACCGAGAGGTTTTTTGAGGTGTCGAATTCGAACCTGATATTATTGCTCTTACAGCAATAATATCAGGATCGAATTCATAGGAGGCGCCACCTACACGTCTTTTTCTTTTTTGAAGATTCATTACTTTTTTTAGCGTGATTCTAGCATATTGTTCAGTAGAAAAATCTATTGCTCTATCATATCTACGTACAAAAGCTACACTTGTTGAAAGTTGCTATAAGCAACCGTTTTCTAGATATTTGGACTTGAAAATTTCAAGTCGATTATTTGATTATCGATGCGTGTTGAAGTTATTACCATTATTTTGCATTTTTCTCAACAATGCTTAGGAAATGAATTTGACGTTTAAGTGAGTAGTTTTGGTAATTACATATTATGTGACAGTTAAACGTTTTGTTATTTTGTTGAAGTTCCTGTAAGTTTTAAAACACTAATTTTGAAAAAAATGGATTATTCAAACAATAATGCTCATTTAACCGATATGCATTTCCTTTATGGCCTTGCGGTTGACAATGGGCGCGAAGCAAGACGTATTTACCAAGAGCGATTTCGAGAACTACCTTCAGCTCCAACATTTACCAGTCTCCACCGTCGTTTGGCAGAAACAGGTAGCTTCAAGAGGGCAGCTGATATTATTGGAAGACCACGAGCACGAGTCCGAACCCAAGAATTGAAAGAAGCTGTTTTGAACGCTCTCGAGGAGAATACAGAAACAAGTACAAAAATCATTGCTGAAGCTCTAAAATCTACTCAGTCTAAAGTTTGGAGAATTATCCATACCATATTCAAAGGGTACAAGCTCTTTTGCCACGAGACTTCCCCCAACGCATTACTATGTGTCAGTGGTTTTTGAGAAAATTGGCTGAAAATCCTCAATTTTCAAGATATGTACTCTTCACGGACGAGGCAAACTTCTCCCGAAATGCTATCACAAACTTTCATAACAACCATGTTCGGGCTCTGGAAAATCCGCACGAAGTTAGTGAAAGACATTATCAGTATCAATTTTCTGAAAATGTAAGGGCGGCAATAATTGATAATTACTTGATAGGCCCTTTCTTTCTTCTGTTCCGACTGAATGGCGCAACTTACAGATACTTTTTAGAAAATGAATTGCCGGGACTACTTCAGAATGTACCATTAGAAATTCGTATCCGCATGTGGTTTATGCATGATGGGGCTCCCGCCCATTTTAACGTTGTAGCCAGGGAATTCCTTAACACTGTCTATCCAAATCGATTGATCGGTAGGGGTGTAGAAGAACCTAACCAGGCGTGGGCACCAAGGTCCCCAGATCTGCACTCGCTAGATTTTCATTTTTGGGTACATTTGAAGTCACTAGTTTATAAAACTCCAGTAGCAAACGAGGAAGATCTGAGAAACCGAATAGTAGACGCCTGTGAAACAATAAGAAACACACCAATAATTTTCGAGCGGATACGAGATTCAATGACTAGAAGACTGAATGCCTGTATCGTTGCTGAAGGTGGACACTTTGAACAATTTATTTGAATACAATTTAGTTTCCTTCATTTTATTTCATTTTACATATTCAAAATTTCTTGAAAAAAAATACAGATTTTGCACCCTTGATACAAAAATAACTATTTCAAACGAGTAAAAATAAATAGAATAGGTGGCGGCCCCTACAAAAAAACAAAACTACTTACTTAAACGTCAAATTCCCAAGCGTTCTTGAGAAAAATGCAAAATAATTGTAATAACTTTAACACGCATCGATTATCAAATAATCGACTGAAATTTTCAATTCCAAATATCTTGAAAACGGTTGCTTATAGCGACTTGTAACAAGGGCAGCCACCATTCTTTGACAAGCACTTTCCGAAAAAATAATTTTTCGACGATCTAACGGTACTAATTCATTTACAATTGGATCAAACATAATTTTCGTTAAATTTCAGTTTAATTTTTTCTCAAAATAATGTATACTCAAAGTGAAAAAGTGGATATGTTAATATTTGGAGAATGTCATAGATTCAAGGAATGCTGCTGAGTTGTATGCTCAGAGATATCCCAATCGGCAACATCCACCCCATCAATATTTTCCGTATGTTGAGAATCGTTTTAGGCAAGAAGGCAATCGAGAGGAGGAACAAAGGTTTATCATAAGTGAAGAGACTGGGATTGACGTTCTTGCTATAGTTGAGGTTGATAAAACGGTTTCTTTAAGATACATTAGTCAAGAAATGCAGATAAGTCACGAATCAGCAAGAAAAATACTGAAAAAGCAGGGATATCGAGCATTCAAATGTCAGTTACATCAACATTTGTATGCTGACGATGGCGATAGACGGGTAGTGTTTTATGATTGGCTGTTTCAGAATCATAGAGTTAACCCAAATTTTGTCAACTTTATTCTATTTTCCGAAGAAATCCCGATTTACAAATAATGGTATTTTCAATGAGCAGAATACTCGGTACTGGGCCCAACAAAATCAACATGAAATGAGCGAGGGCAATTTCCAAGAAAGGTTTGGCGTCAATGTCTGGGATGATATCGTTGGAAACAGAATTATTGGGCCAATATTGTTTAAAGGTCAGTTAACAAGGGTGAGGTACTCAGGTTTTCTTCAAACTGAAATCGAGGATCATTTTTAATGATCTACCTTCAGCAGTTTTACGGCAAATTTACTTCCAACAAGATGGAGCACCCCCCCATAATACCAGAGGAGTTCTTAATTATTCAATAGGGCATTTCAATGATCAAGTTATTGCAACCAATGGTCCAGTACGGTGGCCTACCCGCTCACCGGATCTCACTGTGCTCGATTTTTTCATCTGGGGATATGTTAAAGAAAAGTTTATTATGCAACAGCCCCAGTCACTCTTGAAATCTTAGTAGAAAGAATTCTACGGGAATTTAGAAGTATAACGCCTCAAATGTTACGAAACGTGTTGAGAGAAACAATTGAACGAGCTGCAATGTGTCTTGAACAAGGAGGAATGCACTTTGAAAATTAACTACAGTGAAAGTAAATAAATTATTATCCATGGCACACTTGACAAAAGTAAATGAATTATTATCTAGTATTTTCCTTAGGCCCAGTATTTTCACCTCTGGTTAAACTAGGAATAAATTAACCAATGGTTAGAATGTGCTTTTGCGTTATCAATAAACATTAAACAAAAGCATATTCTAACCTTTGGGTAATTTATTCCTAGTATAACCGGAGCTGAAAATACCGGGCTTTAGTAATATTTAATTTGTGCTCTTATTTTTGATCCAATCGCAAATAAATTAGTATCGTTAGATTCGTCGAAAATCCTTTTGTCGGAAAGTGCTTGTCAAACAATGGTCGCCATTTGAAAAATAATAGTAATTTATCATATAGACACTAAAACTTTGCGATCGTAATTTTCTGACATCACCTGAGTTCCTCAGATTAGTTTACGTCCGATCATGGCCACCTAGATGCAATATTAAAAGTGACTCTACAAAAATGAAGTAGGCGTAAAAACTCTTTGAAATGTCACATTCTGATCCAGAATTGTCAGAAATCCAAAAATGTTTCAATACACAGGGTGTTCCATTTAAAAATTCAAAACCGAAGATGAAACCGGAAGTGACCGGAAAGAGAAAAATATGCGAAAACTCTCCTTTTCACATACCATTTACCTATGCCAAATCTCATTTTGATACACCTTATAGTCTAATAGATTCGTTGATACCCGGTATAAAGCTTGCTGCAGAAAATATTGCATCTAGATTGGAGTAACTGCCGCATCAACACCTCTTAAACTATTTCAATTTCCATTAACAGCCGAAAAGAACTCCAAAGTACCTTTTAATGACGTTTTAGTATTCTAAGTAGTAGTTTTCCATAGAGATTTCGAATTTCGACTGAATGGAAGAACGAGCAAATGAGATTGATGCATCTCAGCGGTCTAATGAGCTTTAATGATGCTCATAATTCTGAATGGTCCTAATTGTTTTTGGGGTTCCGTTAGTAGTCACTGACAGCTTAATTTTCACTTCATAACGATCAGAAGATAGTGAAAATTCGATTCTAGATAGGAATCGATTGTGTAATAGACAAAATTAATAAATTTCCGATAGGTTGCCTTGTAATGTTCGGGAAAACTTAACTTTTTTATTAAATACATGTTTACATCTATTTTTAACCCCCAATGCAAACAAAGGGATCTCAATCACTCAACGAAAAATGTTTCTTGGATAATCTGAATCAATATTTGAACTCAATGAAGTATGAAAAAGACAATATTTACATTGTCGTTGGAGATATCAATATAAATATAATTGAAAATACTGCCATATCCGATGAATATTTCAACATTCTGTTCGAATATGGGTTCTAATCAGCTATAAATGAGATCACAAGACCAGCTAGTCGAACGTGCTTAGACCACTGCTTCATCAAAAGTGAGCATGTAGAAGAAGATCTCAACTCCTTTGTTTTGAAAACTCATCACTAACCATTACCCAATTCTTGTTCAATTCGCTGAGTCACCTACTGAAGTAGAAATAGCTCAAAATATTACACTGAAACAAATAAACTATAGTAACTTGAAAAAAATCCTAATGAAGAAAAGATGGGACTCTTATTATAGTATTACAAACATTAATGAAATTTGTAATTATTTTGTGGAGAAAATATCATCAATAATAATAGAATCTTGTACTAGTGAATACAGAATAATGATAGGAAAATAAAATGGTGGATCACAAAAGGCTTGACAGAATCAATGAAAAAAAGTAACAAAATGTATGATTCTATGATGAAATATCCAAACAATACACAATTGAATATCCAATTCAAAATTTATGGAAACAAACTAATGAAATAAAAAAACTAATATGAAACAAAAAAAGATAAAAATAAAAAAATACAAATAGATGAAAACTCATCAACATTAGATGCCCTCGAGATCTCGTAATCATTTCAACAATAATTATTCCATCCAGATAGGTAGGGACTCGGCACTCAAAATCAAACCAACCAACATCAATTCAATGAAGAAATATAAACCCTTTTCATTTTTCAGGCTTCCACTGACAAAAACAAGATATCTATGATCATAACAAATTTTAAAAATAACAAGGCACCTGGAAATGACGGCATAAAAGCTGAAAAAAAAAATCGGAATATAGAGCCGAGCTTCATACTTATTTGATGATTGAAATATTTGAAACTGGTACGTGTCCAGAAGTGTTCAAAATTGCGTTAGTAAAGTCATTATTGAAAAAAGGAGACAAGTGTTTAGTAAGTAATTATCGACCCATACCAATAATAACAAATTTTGAAAAAAATATGGAAAAATTGATAAAAATTTGTATAAATGCTTATCTTAAGAAACACAACATTCTTTCAGACAGACAATTCGGAGTCCGAGAAAATATGTCGATGCAAGATGCTTTCGCAGAACTCTCACATGAAATAGATAACAGTAAATGTGCCATCTGCATCTTTCTAGATCTCGCGAAAAACTTTAAGAATCGCTTGATAAAATTGAATTCAGAGGGCTGGCATTCGATTTCATAAAAAGTTATTTGTCAAACCGTCGACAGATATGTCTCATAAATACGGTATCAAGTCAACGTTGTACTCTAGATTGTGGTGTGCCTCAAGGTACAGTTTTGGGTCCCTTATTATTCAGTATTTATTCGAACAATCTTTTGACATTTGAAACTGAAGGCGACATAGTAAGTTCTGCTGATGACACTGCAATTATCTATATAAATGAGAACTGGGAGAAACTTGATAACAAGCTTTTGACAATCAATATCAGTAAAACAAAATACCTACCGTTTTCTTGTAATAGATCAGGCTTGCCAGAATTCCAATCTCTAAAAATTAATTATGATGATGTAGAATTGATTTTTGAACAAGCTGGTACGATGAAATATCTTGGAGTCACTATCGATCCTCATTTGAGATGGGATCATCATGTAAACAATGTCGCCCAAACGGTTAGATCACTTATTTTCAGATTAAAAATATTGAGTAATATATATCCTCGATACATTCCATCTGAAAATACTCTATCACGCTCTCGTTGAGTCTCGCTAGACATATGGAATTATCGGATGGGAAAGTGTGTCTCAACAATATATTGAAAAGCTGTTATACAAAAAAGGATCCTCAAACTGATTCACCATAGAAAAAGAGAAGAGAAAATCTCATTTACCAAGAAGCCAAAGTATTAGATCTAAGACAAAGCTTCTTTCAATTGGTTGTCATTCGACAATACAAAAAAATCATGTCTCGACATAGTCAACCATGCTCACTTCACCAGACAAAAAGATTTCAAATTCAAAACACCATTTTGTAGAAAAACTATCGGAAAACATTTTTTTACTCAACTATATTCCGTCGGAGCTGAAAAATATCCATTCCCTAACACTGTCCAAAAAAACAATTGAAAAAATTCTCCTTTACTACTGAACGACAGAAAATACGTGATCTTGTGGGGGTAATGGCATGGGTGGAATATCTATTTTTTCATTCACAAAATCATATGTGAAAGAAAAACATTATTTATTCCTGTACATTTACGTACATATATATGTATATATGAATATATTATATAGCTATGCTTCATTCAATTATTCGCAATACTTTACCACATATATAACTTTCTAAAATATTGTAAGCAAAGAAATATAAAACAAATATCTGAATATTTTCTCAATCCTACGAACAGTATATTACTCAGAAAATGGGCGTGTCAAATTAGGTTATGTCATATTCAAATCAGCTCTGGCGTGGCTGAATAGGATGAAAGCGACAGACAATAAGGAGTTATAGTTTTCCCAATATCAATTGCAGAAGCATAAAAAAATCTTGCGGCGAAATCCTGTGAGCAGCAGTGGCGGAGATAACTAATTTTATTTAGATATTTTAAGATTTTAAAAATACTTCATAAATAATGAAAAATGAAAAAAATTAAAGACAAGCTTTTATTTATACAAATACATTGAGAAAGAAAAATATTTTTTTTCATTGTTTGATGTAGGTTATTATTATATCCTAAAACGTATTTCGATCGGCACACACCAGGACCATAGACGCTACTGGTTTTCAATTTTTCAGAGCTATTTAAACACAAATATAACGCGTGATGTATGACCTCCCATCGTATAGACACACCTGCCAGCATTGATGTCCGACTTGATTGGCCCAGACGAATCGGTTGTACAATAGACAGCCGTCACTCAAGTCCACGTTGACTATCGGCTCTTTTGATCTACCGTTCGCCGACGGAGAATGTTTACGAGTAGTAGGTACACATTAATTTTCGTTCCGTTTCTTCGCATATACGCTCGTGTTAGCGAAGTGAGTTTTCATTTGCTCCCTATAGAAACAGCTTCTGCAATTGTTATTGGATGGACTATAACTAAAATTCGCTACTTGCGCCTCAAACAACTACAACACGTCAATGTTAAGTATAGTTATTCTAATCCCAAGTGGAACGGCAATAAAAATAAGAGAACTACGCATATGCATTGCCCGGCAAATGGAAAATTTATATACTACCAGAGTTTTTACTTTCAAAGCGTTCCTGGTACAATCATAAAAAAGTTCTGTCGTGTGGAAGAGAATTCCTTTTCCAAACTTTTTATGACGGTCCAATTGGGATTAGAAATACTATACACCTATCTACTTCAAACAAAAAACTACTTCGACTCCGCAGGTTGCAGCCATCTATGGCAAAACTACCTCAACAATAATTCAAAGCAACTAACAGACCAAATTCTCTCCGTAACAAACAGAAACTTATAAATGAAGATATCGAGAAACTGCCACTCTCTTCATTTCCCTTGTTTTACCACCATCTGTCTACTTTCGAAGAAAGCACTAGTTACCTATGCAAATCAGCCCCGATTTACATTTGTAGAATTATCGCACAAATACGCGTATGCTCTATGGGCCCCCTTAAAATTACATACAAGGGTATGACATACTTCATAAACACAGCCGAGATATGTCCAATTTGCAACATCTACGAGAACGAATCACCCACTCACCTACTCCTGATTTGCTCCATCTATAATAGCATAAGAAATTGTGAAATATTTTCGAAATTGAACTCATTCAACGACCTCACTGTTTTGTTGGACTCCAATGACTTTTCCCTCCTATCAAGTTTGGTCCACACTATCATCAATATCCTCAAATTACGCACATTTGCTTTCAACGAATGATTTTTTTTTTTGTCCTCTAATTTTGTTCTTGCTTTTTCTTTTTTTTTTCTCTTCCTCTCGCTAATTTGTAATCCACAGTAATCTAAAATATATAACGTTGGAGCCCGAACTACTTGTACTGAGATGTAACTTTCTCCTATACAATAAATACTATCTATCTATCTACGAACAGTATATTACTTTGTAGGAAACTAATTTATTCTCAATATATTTCCTCAATACTGAGCCTTCTTTATCATGTAGAACAATCATTCTATTCCAACAATATAGTTTGTGAAATTGAATTATTCTGTAGATATTTGTTGGTATCCGACGTTTTGACATTGTATTTTCAGTAGACTCTTTTGTTGTAAAAAATGTTGATATATTTGTTGTTGATGTTGATGAATAAACTTATCTATCTTAACGTGTATCTGTCTGTGACATCGTAGCTCCCAAACGGATGAGCCTATTTTGGTTTTTTTTAAGATTCTCACTAGAGTGGGATTATTTGAATATTGTATAAATATTTTGTTACACTGTGTGCGAGTTTTTCAAATACTCTCTCCATCCTTCCATTATTTCATCTGCTCTTGTTATTGCTTTGCCCCTTGTCAGCATATTGTGTCTCTTTTTTGTTTTAGTTGTTTTAGTGTAGCGCGGAATAGCTTTTGATTTTTCAATAGTTTTCACTCATTTATGTTCTCAATTTTTTTTTTCTAATTATCGGCTTTGTTTATTTGAGTATATTTTGCACTTGTCCTCTCCGTATGCTTGTCTTTATGTGTCCTCATTTTTCTATAGGTTTTACTTTTTCCCTCAAGTATATCATGTATATCATCTTGTTAGGTATTCAAGAAAAATTACTTAATTTTTATCGTGGATTTATCAATTGACAGAAAAATCTTTCTAATCAATATTCAATTGAAAATGTTTCCTTTTTCAACATGAATACCCCACAAGAGGTTATCTTGAACAATGGGAGATAGTGACTGAAGTTTATCTTTCAGTCCCAGATGATTCCACATCTGATCCTGTTCATATTTTCAAACAAATTGATCCTTCCCAGTGTGAAGCAAGGCTGAATTTGCAAATGAAAATCAGATGGAATTTTGTGTTCTTCGTGAACTATTTCTATGACACACTCCAGAAATAGTCCATAATTAGGAAAATATTTACTCAACAAAATCATTTAAAAATTGATGAACCCCGAAGACGCTTTGTCGGTGAACTTTAGGTGATCTTCAACTGATAAATAACTGAAATCCCTCTGGAGCTATGAGGCTAAATATCAAGTTGACAATAAGTGATTTTCCATCATGCTTATGGAGTTGATGGATTCTGAAAAAGAATGTTGGTTTTGATCATGTTTTGATAAAAGCAGTCATGACTTTGGAGATATGAACGTTCGAGAGTTGAATTAATTTGTCAGAAATAGGTAAACTTATAAATCTCCAAGTCATTTTGATAGTGTATTTCATATGATTTTCCTATAATCTTGTTTGAAAAATCTGAAATATAAACAAGAACACCTTCAAATTACAAGAAATTATGACTATGGAAGGTGCAAATTCCCCAAAAATATGTTGATAAAATAAGCTTTAACCAATGTGAACTGCTGCTCATACATAAGACCCTCAACTCAGAATAACGACAAGAAGAGTGAAAAGTGCGCCAATAATTTTGTCCCGTTCATTTCTCAACGCTAATTGGGATTTTGTCGTTTATATTCATTTTTTGCTCCGTTTCTAAGGGCTATTGAATTTTCAAAGGCTTTTCATATGAGAAAATTCAAATAAAGTGAAAAAATCTTCAATATTTCCAAATAACCCAAACGAATATCGATTCCAATACTATATGAATATGAATCTTTTCCGCCTTACTCGTATATATCCGTAACTAAAAAAGCTTCTCTGGTTTCTAGATATTAGTTCGGAAATATTCAACCTTGTCCTACTTTCTCCAATCCTCGATCCCTTTTTCGTTTCTGATGATTTCCAATTACCAGTTTTGTATATGTTACCCATGTTGAATCATTTGGTTTGGGATTTGATTTATTTACATAAAACGAATGAAGATCAAAAGAGATATGGAATCATTCGCGACTGAAGAACAAATCCATGCCCTTTCCTATCGTTCATTAAAAAAATAGAGATTCGTGAATTAAAAGTGCATATTTTCGATTGAAAAATGATTAAGGAAAATAAATCTGAATTTTCTGGGCGTTTCCAAGATATAATTACCGTGTAGTTTCCGTGGAACCAACACATCAGCACGAATATTTTAATCAGTCAAAATTCAATTATAGTTTGAAAAAACTAAAGAAACACGCACTTTTTTCTGTTTTTTCAAATGGAACACCCTGTAATTATGGCCATACCAGAATAATCCACGCTACGAGCTTGCAGAAAATTTAGGGTTTACCTAATTGATTTCTATCAGAAATATATCTAATTGAAAAAGTATGGAAAAGTTATCATAACCTCAATCACGATTTTATCAAACAATGCTGGTCAAGAGAAGTAACAAAAAAAACTCAAACAATTTGAAAAAGCGTAAATCATCAGGAGATGTTCAAACAATCTCCCATTTTGTTCTTGTAATATGGCGAAAAATTACTCTAATTCTATTATTTATGTCTTCTGGTGTCGTTAGTTTCTTGCGGTAGACCTCTCCTTCAACATATCCCCAGAGATAGAAATCAAGGGGCGTGAGTTCTTGAAGTATCTGGGTCTATCACACTTGAAATTTGTCTGTAAAGCTTTTCTTCTGATGTTCCTACTATATTTTTCTTCTTTTTTAGTGGCATATTATATTTCCATCTTGATGTTGTACGCTGAATGTATTCTGTATGTATGTTTGTGAGTTGCCATAAATGTATTTTATATATAAAATTGTCAAATAAATTACTCCAATCTACTCTAGTCATAGTTGAATCGTCTTTTCTTGAAAAAATAGAATCTTGGTTGCATTGAACTTCATAAGGCTATTCAATCCCACAGTTTCAATTTACTCCGGTATCATAAACATAACAGATGTAGAGGTGAATTGTCTGCGGAAGAATAGACAGGATTGTTGGTGGTTTTGTAATTCCTCGGAAACATTTTGCATCCTTCCGACTCAGTATTCGATTGTTAATCAAATTTTCATCACACAAATTGGGTGTATGCATTTTCTAGCATATTGTGGGTAGAGCAGGTATAATTGGCAATTTTCCGAATACTTAAAACCCGCTAAACTAATTATAAGTTAGGATAAGGGTGGTCTTAGTGGTGTATGAGTTCGAATTACCTCGCGTTATGTATTATCGAGAAATTCCATTAAGATTTGTTAAATTGCGTTTGGAAGATTTCAACCTTGAAATTGATTGCAACGTCATTGGATTGGGAATACTCGTAATCTGGCGATTTTCGATACAGAATTGGATCTTTGAAAGATGAGAAACATCAACGTGAACATAATCAGAGAATTAATTCACATCAAGGTTGATGATAGGGAATGCGTATTCTTGATATCGATTTTTGCAGTGCAGGGCGGGAAAGAAGGCCACACCAAAATGGTCGTTTCGTCAACAATTTAGTTCTACATCAAAATTCCTAACAGGTTCCCAACACTTAGTGTATCCTGCAGAAAGACCTTCTATATGTATCGATGGTAATCATGTCCGGAGAAACTCTACATTTATCGTCAAATTTATTCACCAGAATTTTTCTTGAAGTTGATATAGCCTATGAGCGGAAGACCTCTAGAATTGGCTCTGGCCCAATCGCATAGCATTTTGCTACCTCTTGCACTTCCACTGGTTGGGTTCCTTAGACGAAAAATGGCCTTTCGTGCCTCATATTCGATGAAGGAATATGAAAGAGGCAGTCCTATGAGGGCTTCTATCGTACTCGTTATCGCTAGGCAGGCAAGTCTTTGAATCACATCTTAAGAGGTCTTCTACTTGCCGATTGCTGTACCTGGCCACCGAAAAATGGCCCTGTACGTGATTTTCAGGCGTATGTGAGATTTAT
This sequence comes from Gonioctena quinquepunctata, assembly GCA_018342105.1. NCBI lineage: Eukaryota > Metazoa > Arthropoda > Insecta > Coleoptera > Chrysomelidae > Gonioctena > Gonioctena quinquepunctata. The sequence goes on along the minus strand of JAFIRS010002886.1, from coordinate 32,704 downwards.
AATAATAATAATAATAATAAATTTATTCACCATCATGAGTGCAAATATATAAAATAGTAGAGTACACAGATTTTTTGTCATATGGTATGTAAGCAGATTGGCCCAAAAAAGCTCTCGAGGAGCTTGTCTATGGGCAGTTTCCAGTATGGACAAGGATGGGTTGGATCAGACGTGTGCATATTTTATAAAATAGATGGTTTTGTAGGTATACATCAAGTATTTAGTGAGTGATAAGGATGTATACATGAGCATGTGGGTGAAATGCTGATAAAAATTATAAAACTTTGAAAAAAAATCTTATAAATTCTCAAAAAGTTTTTAAAAATGGGTTGACAAACGATAAAACGATTAAAACTAGGTATATCAGAGTAGAATAGCTGAAACATCGTTAAGAATACAGCGAATATACAGGGTGAGTCAGAAGTACTTTGACAAACTTCAGGAGGTAATTCCTCACAATATTCTAATATGAATTGTCCAAATAAATATATTTTTTCAAATGACTTTCGAAATACTGACCTTAATTTAACGAGAATTGGTATTGAGAGGTTTTTTGAGGTGTCGAATTCGAACCTGATGTTATTATTGCTCTTACTCGTAGGGGGCGCCACCTATACGTCTTTTTCTTTTTTGAAGATTCATTGACTTTTTTAGCGTACTTCTAGCACATTTTTGAGTGAAAAAATAAATTCCTCTATTATATCTATGTAAAAAAGCTACCCCTGATACAAGTCGCTATAAGCAACCATTTTCTAGATATTTGGACTTCAAGTCAAGACTTCAAGTCGATTATTTTATAATCGATGCGTGTTGTAGTTATTACCAATATTTTGCATTTTTCACAAGAATGCTTAGGAAATGATTGATGCTTAAGTAAGTAGTTTCGATAATTACATATTATGTGACAGTTGAACGTTTTGTTGTTTTTTTAAAGTTTCTGTAAGTTTTGAAACACTAATTTTGAACAAATGGATCATTTTAACAATAATGCTCATTTAGCCGATATGCATTTCGTTTATGGCCTTGCAGATTGTAATGCGCGCGAAGCAAGACGAATTTATTAGGAGCTATTTTCTTATCGAGTACTGCCTTCAGCTCCAACATTCACCAGTCTCCACCGTCGTTTGGCAGAAACAGGTAGTTTCAAGAGGGCAGCTGATATTATTGGAAGACCACGAGCAGTCTGAACCCCGGAATTGGAAGAAGCTGTTTTGAACGCTCTCGAGGAGAATGCTGAAACAAGTACAAGAATAAGTGCTGAAGCTATCATCCTACTCAGTCCACAGTTTGGAAAATTATCCACGATCAACAATTTTATCCATACCATATTCAAAGGGTACAAGCTCTTTTGTTACGAGACTTTCCCCAACGCATTACTATGTGTCAGTGGTTTTTGAGAAAATTGGCTGGAAATCCTCAATTTTTAATATATGTACTCTTCGCGGACTAGGCAAACTTCTCCCGAAATGCTATCACAAACTTTCATAACAACCATGTTTGGGCTCTGGGAAATCCGCACGCAATCACTGAAATACATTATCAGTATCAATTTTCTGTAGATGTATGGGCGGCAATAATTGATAATTACTCAATAGGTCCTTCCTTTCTTCCGTCCCGACTGAATGGCGATACTTTTTAGAAAATGAATTGCCGGGACTACTTCAGAATGTAGCATTAGGAATTCGTATCCGCATGTGGTTTATGCTCCGGCCCATTTTAGCGTTATAGCCAGGGAATTCTTTAACACAGTCAATCCAAATCGATGGGTCGGTAGGGGTGTAGAAGAACCTAACCAGGCGTGGGCACCAAGGTCCCCAGATCTAAGCCCGCTAGATTTTTTTTTGGGGACATTTGAAGTCACTAGTTTATAAAACTCCAGTAGCGAACGGGGATGATCTAAGAAACCGAATAGTAGACGCCTGTGAAACAATAAGAAACACATCAATAATTTTCAAGCTGATACGAAATTCAATGACTAGAAGACTGAATGCCTGTATCTTTGCTGAAGGTGGACACTTTGAAAAATTTATTTGAATACAATTTAGTTTTCTTCATTTTATTTTATTCTACATATTCAAAATTTCTTGAAATACAATGTTGATATTTCTTGCAAATTTTAATAAAACAAATACAGCTTTTGCACCTTTGATACAAAAATAACTATTTCAAACGAATGCAAAAAATAGGGGGCGCCCCTACAAAAATCCAAAACTACTTACTCAAACGTCAAATTCATTTCCTAAGCATTCTTGTGAAACATGCAAAATAATGGTAATAACTTCAACACGTATCGATTATCAAGTAATTGACTTGAAATTTTCAAGTCCAAATATCTAGAAAACGGTTGCTTATAGCGACTTGTAACAGGGGTAGCTTTTTTACGTAGATATGATAGGGAAATTGATTTTGCTACTGAAAAATATGCTAGAAGTACGCTCAAAAAAGTTATGAATCATCAAATAAGAAATAGACGTGTAGGTCCCCTACCTGTAAGAGCAATAATAACATCAGGTTCGAATTCGACACCTCAAAAACCTCTCAATACCAATTTTTGTTCAATTAAGGTCAGTATTTTGAAAGTTATTTAGAAAAAAGAAAATAAAAGTAAAACTTCAATACCCTGTATCTTGGAAACGAAGCGTTTGTTTGGACAATTCATATTAGAATATTGTGAGGAATCACCACCTGAAGTTTGTCAAAGTATTTCTGACTCACCCTGTATACATTTTTTGATTAGGACTATATGGGTTGAGCATAAGTATAAATGAAAGTTAAAAAGTATGGAATATACATGAAACGTTAGCATTAAACTCTAACATAACCTCGAAGTTAGGTACAAAAAAAGACATCAGATGTGTAGGAAATACTGTGTTAGTAAAACATCGTTTTGTCAAGAGTCAATGAGGTTGTGCAAAGTAATCCTATAAATAGACAAAATCCAAGCTTTCACTTTCTTTTTGAACAGATTTGAGGAGTTGATTAATTTTATCGAGCCTGCTAGCATATTCCTCAACCTTGGAGCAATGTGAGTAAAGGATCGTTGGCCTATTGGCACGTGGTGATAACTCGTTTGCTAAAGTTTTTCCCCTTGTGCGGTATGAATTTTTTTTTGTACGTGAATGTTAAAATTGATTTACAAAAGAGCTGTCATGATTCCATTATCTGGATTTCATTGAACAAGAGATCGGAAGAGTATTTAGGGGGTTTGTTGAATATGATTAGTTTGGTTTTTCTCATCCTCCCCAGCATATTATGCCATATTGTATGATGGACCCTACCAAGAAGAAATGAATTATCTTGAGATGATTCACCCTGAAGTAGCATTTCATCTGCTTGAATTTAAATATGAGTCGATGCAGTTTGTTAACTACCGTTTGAACGTGGACATCCCACTTCAAGAATGAGTTCACCATAATGCCAAGATATTTAGCTGACAGTGTGATTGGTGTATAATGATCATTAAACGTTATATTTTCGTACTCAGAGAAGTGTTTTTCATAGGAGGTGAACGGAATGATTTTTGTTTTTGTATGGTTAATCGATAGGTGGTTTTCGGTAAACCAGTTAGTAACATTTTTCAAATCACTAGCAGCAGTTTCTCTTACCATGTTCCAAGTGTCATCTACATATAACATAAAAACTTTTAACAAAAAATTAAACCGACGAAATACGGAACTGAAAAGGAAAAATAAAATAAACCTTCTTAGTCTCAATAACTAAGCTCTTAAACTAATGTAAGTAACTAGTTTTGAGCCAAACAAACAAGCAAATGAATTAGGTAGGGCGTAAAATGATGGCATCGAGTTGGACCGTGACATAATTTTTTTGAAGTAATTTAATGATCTTCGTTGATTGTTTGTTTGGCGCCGACTCAAAATTAGTTACTTACATTAGTTTGGGAGCTTAGTTATTGAGACTTAGAAGGTTTATTTTATTTTTTACTTTTCAGTTCCGTATTTCGTCGGTTTAATTTTTTGTTAAAAAGATTTTATTTTTCAATTTTTTGTGGCTGACATCTACTAATTACTAACTGCTCGTTTTTTTATTACGCCCAAAATACTTACTTACCCACCTACTTCAACTATTACCAGTTAAATAATATAATTATCTACTTTTACTATTTGTTGTGATATAAATTATTTTTGTTGTTCTGGTTAGTTTATTTCATTACTTTGTATATCATTCCATCCCCTCATAGAATATATTCATTGTGATAATGACACTAGCGATCTGTCATTGTCAACTACATATGTGTGCCAAGTGAAAAATCAATTATCCCCTATTTTTCTACTCGTAAGGGTGGATAATTCCATTCGAAATCCCAATATGATCAACTATGAGGTATACCCTATCTGATAAAAAAAGAATCATCCAAATCGAAGATCCCAGTACAAAGTTATAGCTGATAGAATCGGTTAACGGACCAGAATTCAGAGGGTGAGTGATCAATATCCTTCATTTTGCTACCCTTAGGGGTGGATTTCATCTTTTGAATTCAAATGGGACCAATTTCGAAGTACACCCTATCCACTGATCATACATAGAAAAATGAAAATAAAAAAAATTAAATATACGCGTCGACTAGAGAACCTCCTCCTTTTTGGTTTCGTCGGTTAAAAACAGTGTCATGGGCGAAGGAAATAATGGTACCAGCGGAGTTCATTTCAAGTAAGTCGTTCAAGTATATGATAGAAAGTATCGGTCCCAAAACTGTTCCTTGTGGTACACCACAGGTAACAGCTCTACTGTTGCTCATTTTCCCATTTACAAATAATTGCTTTTTTCGATTTTGTAAGTAATTTTAGAACAATTTCAATACATTTCCTCTGATACCAATACTCTCCAATTATTTATCTAGCAAAATCTCATGGTTCATGGTATCAAAGGCCTTTGCTAGATCTAGAAATATACCCAGGCATGGTTCTGCGTTGTCAACCGCGCTGTATATTCTTGATGTCGCGTCGTGTCTTGATTGGAAAAATATTTTTGGAAACCGAACTGCGATAACGGATACATTTTATTGATTGATGGGTTTTGTGTTGATCGTAGCCTTACACTTGTAAATTGTTGTGATGAGTTGAATTAATGATTCATTTGACCACTATTTTGGAGGTAGAAGTAATAGTGCATTCATTGTGGGTTCAAAAATGTAATTGCTACCATTGGATGACATTTAGGTTTATGAAAACATACACATTGATTATTATTATAATTTCGCCAGAATTTTTATACATCAGTTTCAACACTACTGTTTGCAACAAAGAAATTTTGTGGAAAAACTCCAATTATGGGACTTCCTGATAGAGAACATTCTCTAATTGGTGAGTTCCATTTTGAATTTGATTTTTATGAAAAACTTCAGATTGATTGTCCATATTGAACGGTGAATCGCATAATATTACCGTTCTTTCTTTTCCCTCGTTCTGCCGTTCATTATCTGCAGGAAATATGAGGTGGAAATATCAAGAGCAAACAGAAGGGGAAATGATTTTCCAAATTCTTCAAACGTTGTATTTTTTCCGCTCGGCGATTCGAATGGAAAATCAGCACTTTCCACCGAGCTACGGCCCAAGTTTATTAAATCTGAACTCAAACAGTGTGTCGTCAAATTTCGTAATCCGATTTATGTCCTCGACAATTACAACTGTTCCGCTTCCAGTCACGTTGAAGGTCGACCATGGTCGGTGTTTTTGATGACTGACGAGAGGATAGAACTCCATGGTGTCTTGACAAACCTATACAGGGTATATCTTCATGAGTTAACGCAATCTAAGTCAATTAATATTATAGAAATTATAATATAACAAATCGAAATGACCCTGATGAAGCTATTGTATAGCGAAACATGCGTCGTGCTTTAGTGAACCCTTAGGTAGTGAAAATCTTAGAGAATATTGTAGTAGTGAACTCTAAATCGAAATTGAAACTAATTAGTTATAAACAACAATTTACATAATTGAACTCTCAATAAACAAACAATAAACAAAACCTTAATTGAAATAACATTATTAATATTGTTATTTATTAGTCTATTTGCGCAATCTAAAACATTGTTTAATAGTTCATGGCTAGGTTTTTTGATAACGAGCATATCCTAGGTATCAAAGTACGCTGTAAATATGGGAACAGCACTGTTCTTGCTCCACTTTTGCAGTTACCTTAGTAGCCTAGAATACGTTCATTTGCAGGTGCATCAGGAATAATACTAAAGGATATCCACAGTTGATACTTTATAGCATTTCTAAATCTGGACTCTATGCGGCAGCGTAATAGTCCAGGTTCTTGCTCCACTTCTGCAGGTACCTTAGTAGCCTAGAATACGTTCATTTGCAGGTGCATCAGGAATAATACTAAAGGATATCCACAGTTGATACTTTATAGCATTCCTAAATCTGGACGCTATGCGGCAGCGTAATAGTCCAGGTTCAGGATTACGCATTTCAATTTCAAATAGAAACAATAAAGTACCCTAACCATAAACTATTGAGAAATGTTTTTAGACCAATCAATAACGATATTAATAATTTTATTTGAATTTGGGTTTTGGTTATTGTTTGTTTTTTGAGAGTTCCATTATGTAAATTGTTGATTATGTTGTTCATAACTAAATAGTTTCGATTTCGATTTGTTATATTATAATTTCCATAATAATAATTGACTTTTCATTTTAGAAGTCGTTATTTAAATTCGATTTTTTTTGAGTCCATACTGTTGAGTTCCAAATTGTTGTGGTGTGGTTTGTGTTGTTCAGAGTATCAAATAATTGATTTCGAAAAGTTTTATAATAGAATTGAATGTGTCGAAAGGTTCCATAAAATTTTGTTAAATCGATAGGTTATCGTAATACCATAAAATTCAAAAATGCATATCTCAGATACGCAACATACAAAGTTGATAGAACTATCGTATATGATAGTCAACATTTTCAAAATATTGTGAGTAAAATATGGTCCAAATTAACGGAACAGTTTACTAGATATTCAATAAAAACATTGTGAATGTAAAGGATCAAGAGATGAAGTGAGTAACTATAGAAATGTTTGCCTGCAATCACAATTTGCTAAAGTAATTGATAGTTCCTTTAACACTCGGCTCAGTTATTTTATGGAAGAATTTAATCTATTGATTTGTTGAAAATATAAACAGGATGTTCATAAAATCAATATTCAATTGAGAATGTTTCCCTTTTCAATTTAATCTAATACCGAACTGTCAACATGGATTCAGATGTCAAAAATCCACTGAAACGGCTATCAAACAATTATGTACCCACGTCTATGATTACCTGAACGATAAAAAAATTCCAATAGCCTTATACTTCGATATGAGCAGAGCCTTCGATACAGTGGACCACGTCTCACTGCTAGAAAAGCTTTATCGTGTAGTTGTTCGGGGTATTGCAAATGAATAGATTGCATCGTACCTGAAAGTAGTCATGGATTCAATAAGGTCAAAACCAGCAAATATTTCTATAGGAGTGCCACAAGGGTGTATTCTTGGTCCTTTGCTTTTCATTATTTTCACCAGTGATATAATGCAATCTTGTGCATCCCAAAACAAAATGATTGTATATGCAGATGACACAAATCAGCTCATAGCTGAAAACGAATTAGTTGGATCAGTGGTAATGTCAAATATGTGCAAATCAATTTTATGATTGGTGTAACACCAATGGATTATCGGTTAATACCAGTAAAACATATTCCATGTTATTGCAACCAAAAAATATGAGCAGTGACTACAGCGCCTTAATCAGGATGAATCACAAGTCTATAGAGCAAGTTGATCATATAAAATTTCTAGGAGTGTATGTAGACCACAAACTCACATGGGAGAATCATATAGATAATCTTATCTCCAAATTGAGCAGTATGTGTTTTGTTATTAGGAAATTGCGTGGCACGGTATCTCCAGAAATTCTCAAGCTTTCTTACTGTGGACTTGTTCAGTCATCATTAAGGTATGACTTGATATTTTGGGGCAACTCTGCTCACATTCATAAGGTGTTTTTAATTCAGAAAAAAAATAATAAGATGTCTTGTAGGAGCTCATCCACGTGAGAGTTGCAGACAAATATTCATTAAGCTTTCGATTCTGACACTTCCATGTTTGTACATATTTCTAATTATTCTTAATATTGTAACGAACCTAGGCCGGACCTGTCGCCTCGCGCGTTGCCGTCGACAGCGATGAGGTCATCCCCGGAGATATTCGAGAACAGTCCAGTCGCTCTGCCGTGGAGAGCAACGGTCGATATTGGAAACAATTGGAACATGCCGGTCGCCAACTACCCGAATTCGAAACATCGAGAATGCTGTATCGGAGATAAATATGCAACCCTCAAGTGGAGTCGGACAGTCTGAACGAGCCCATACGATCGAGCTATACAGTGGCGTAGTAATATAAATTAAGTTGTAGATTAAGTGTGAAATAAATTATTAAAACCAAGTTAAGTTTATTTACGTTACAATTGGTGTCGGAAGTGAGATTTTGAAAATAAACAAGTGATCGTGGAGTGGATAGTCAGAAAAATAAATTGATAGACCTTTTTGTACGCCCAAAATAGACAGTGGCCCGGTTTTCGCGAAGTGGACAATTGTGCGTGGGAATATAAACTGATACACTCTTCGCGTGAAACAGACAATAGACTGGTGGCCCGTGGAAAAGAATTCGCGAAGTGAATTTTTAACAAACTGATAAACTTTTCGTGTGAAACAGACTGATACCTCGTCAAAGACAAAAATATGTTCAAGGAAAGTGCGCCTTGCGGACTTGAAGGTATGCGGAATTGAAACAGGAATTGGAGGAAAGGGAACTGGAAACAACAGGTAAAAAGCAAGTACTCCAGGAAAGACTTGCAGAAGGACTTATACAAGAAGGTGAGGACCCCGAAACATTTTTATTCGAAGTTCCCGGAGGTGATTTAAGTTTGGTAATGAATAAACTGGAAGAAAATGCTAGAAATCTGGAAGAGAAGCTTGAAGAAAATGCTAGAAATCTGGAAGAGAAGCTTGAAGAAAATTCTAGAAATCTGGAAGAGAAGCTTCAAGAAAATTCTATAAATCTGGAAGAGAAGCTTTCTAGAAATCTGGAAGAGAAGCTTCTAGAAAATTCAAGAAGCCTGGAAGAAAATGCGAGAAGCCTGGAAGAGAAGTTTCTGGAAAACACAGAAGGCCTAAAAAAAGAATTGTGTGGTGTGGCTAAATTTCTAGAAGAAAGAATGGGAACCGTTGAGACAGAGGTAGATGAAATAAAGGAAACGATCAGTAAGCTGGAAAAACGAATTAATAGTGCGCCCTCCACAGAGATGGTTAACGAAAATGCAATGCTGGACTTGAGTTTGAACTTGGATAAAGTTCAAGAGGGTATAAAAGATGTCAAGGTCATTTCTGAAATAGGGAAGCTTTCCATGAAGCCGCCTCAATTCGACGGAAAAACTCCATGGGAAAATTACCGCCGACAGTTTGAAGCAGCGGCCAAAGCAAATGGATGGAATGCAGGAGAAAGAGCTGTAGCACTAACACTTGCATTACGTGGAGAAGCGACGAATATTCTACAAACTCTTACCGCCCAAGAACAGGAGGACTATGATCAGCTGATTAAACATCTAGAATTACGATATGGCCAGGCCCATTTGGAACACGTATACCACTCCCAACTGAAAAATCGCTGCCAGAAATCGGGCGAATCCTTACAAGAATTCGAAGCTGACATTGCACGCTTGGTTCGTCTCGCATATCCAGCCACACCGGAAAATGTAATGGAGCGATTAGCGGTTCAGGCATTCTTGGATGGACTCCGTGACCGAGAAACCAGACAAGCGTTGACACTAGCTCGTCCAACACATCTCGTAGACGCACTGGCACGCGCTTTGGAATTTGAGGCAGCAAAGCAATCCTGCAAAAACCAAAGTAAAGTTCGAAGTATTGAAGAAGACTCACAGGAGCATGCTGACTTGGAAGCTGCCATAAGAAAAGTGATGAAGGAAGTGTTGCCTGAGAAAAGACAGATAAGATGCCGGAATTGTGGCAGAATTGGACATGTGCGTAGCAAATGTCCAACATTCATCGACTCCGATGCGGGAAAACTAAAGAAGGTCGACGAGAAGGGGCAATCGTCGGCATGTGTCCGGCAAGCCCCGGTTAACAACGCATATGTCGCTATCCTTCAACGACAGAACAAAGGTGTCTTCGTAGACGGTCTCATCAATAACGAGCCTTGCACCATGCTGCTAGATACAGGTGCGACTAGGACAATTCTCGGGCCTTCCTTTGCCAGAACACCGGAACGGATTGAACCGACAACTTGGAAGCTACGCACAGCAACAGGGGAGCCAGCTACTGTATATGGCGAGCTACCGATTGAAATAATTTTGGGCAGCACTAAAGTGAAACATCAGGCACTTGTAGCGGACATCGAAGACGATTCAATCATCGGAATGGACATCATGAATTCCAGAGGGTTTGAATTGGATTTCAAAGACGGCGTCCTACGTGTCAACGGAGAAGAGCTGGTGCTTCATGGGAGGAGTGAGGAGTTGATCCGTGTGCTGTTGGCTGAAGATGTAAGCGTACCTGAGAGGGCTGAAACCATTCTGGAGGCTCGCCTGGAGGGGAGTGCGAGCAGTGGAGACGTGGTGATGTTCGAGCCCAAACTTCATGATGAGAAAATTGGACGAGGGATTGCACTAGGAAAGACCTTGTTGCGTGCTGACAAATTTGTGCCGGTAAGGGTCATGAATGTCAATTATTTCCCAGTGACCTTGAAGAAAGGAACAATTTTGGGGCACTGCTCGTCAGTTTCATCTGTGATCCGGGGCGTACGAGGTACGATTAGCCAACCCAACAACTTGCCCACAGAACTAGAAAAATTAGTTGCCATCTCTTCCAAAGATATAAAACCAGCTCAACAGCCCAAACTAAGAGATTTAGTCAAAAAGTACCAAGACATCTTCGATACCGGACAAGGAAAAGGGGGTCGAACTAATGTGGTCCAGCACAAGATTGATACTGGGGGTGCCCGACCGATTCGGCAATCAGCAAGAAGACTTCCTCTGCCAAGAAGGAAGAGGCTGACAAAATAGTCAGCGATATGGGAAAAGAAGGAGTTATCGAACCATCTGACAGTCCCTGGTCCTCTCCAGTCGTACTGGTGAAGAAAAAGGATGGATCGACACGCTTTTGTGTAGACTATCGCCAACTTAATAATGTCACGAAGAAGGACAGTTACCCTCTCCCGAGAATAGATGACACCCTAGACACGTTGGCTGGTTCCACGATTTTCTCGACCCTTGATCTGAAGAGTGGATACTGGCAAGTAGAACTGGCTCAGGAAGATCGAGAAAAGACTGCTTTTACCATCGGCTCAGGATTGTGGCAGTTCACCGTTATGCCATTCGGGCTCTGTAATGCTCCCGCCACGTTCGAAAGATTGATGGAAACAGTACTGAAGGGACTCTCATGGAACACGTGTCTAGTGTATCTCGACGACATAATTGTGGTCGGCAGATCGTTTGAGGACCACGTAAAAACTTGGAGGAAGTATTCCTGCGACTGAGGAACTCCGGATTGAAGCTGAGCCCTAAGAAATGCCATCTGTTCCAAAAAGAAGTACGATACCTCGGCCACGTTGTCTCTGGAGAAGGAGTAGCAGTGGATGACCAGAAGATCAAAGCTGTTAAGGATTGGCCCATCCCAAAAGACATTCACCAACTTCGAAGTTTCCTTGGTTTATGCACATACCATCGCCGATATGTGCTGGGATTCGCCAACATCGCTAAACCACTGACCAAGCTCACGGAAGGCCAAACAAAGTTCCAGTGGTCCGAAGAATGTCAAGACTCATTCAGGAAGCTGAAAGGAGCTTTGATCAACGCACCTATACTGAGCTATCCCCTACCCAAAGGGAAATTCATTTTGGATGCGGACGCCAGCAACGTGGGACTTGGAGCTGTCCTATCTCAGATCCAGGAGGGACAGGAGAAGGTCATTGGTTATTTCAGCAAGACGCTTAGCAAACCAGAGCGCAATTACTGTGTCACCAGGCGAGAGCTGTTAGCTGTTGTAAAGGGAGTGGAACACTTCTACAAGTACGTGTATGGAAGAAGATTCCTGTTGAGAACTGACCATGCAGCTCTCAAATGGCTCTTACAGTTCAAAAATCCTGAGGGTCAAGTGGCACGTTGGATCGAGAGACTCCAAGAATTCGATTTCGAGATCGAACATCGAGCCAGAACTAGCCATAAGAATGCAGATGCCTTGTCGCGAAGACCATGTCCAGATGATTGCTCACATTGCCGACGAGCAGAAGAGAAAGAAGCAACACTTTGTAGAACCGCGGCAATGGATGACAACTGGAATGACAGCAAGATCCAGAAAGACCAAGAGAGAGACCCCGACCTTGGCTTAGTCGTCAGCTGGAAGAAGGGCAATCGAAGACCATCATGGCAGGAAGTCGCAGGTTACTCGCCTGCTGTTAAGTCCTATTGGGCACAATGGAACTCTCTTATTCTGGACAATGGGATCCTGAAACGTGTGTTGGAGGCCGATATCGGTGGGGAAGACAGACGCCAAATAATTGTTCCCAGGAACAGAAGAGAGGAAGTGCTGCGGCAAATCCATGATGGAGTCGCCGGAGGACATCTGGGAGTGACGAAGACCCTGCAGAAAGTGAGGCAACGGTTTTACTGGGCCAATTGTCAAGCTGACGTCCAGGACTGGTGCAGGAAGTGCGCTGTATGCGCTGCTAGCAATGGACCTCGAATACGACCCAAGGCCCCGATGCGTCAGTACAACGTAGGCAGCCCGTTCGAGAGAATCGCCATTGACATCGCCGGCCCGTTTCCCGTATCCGACCACGGGAATAAATACATCCTTGTGGCAATGGACTACTTCAGTAAGTGGGCGGAAGCCTATGCCCCTGCCAACCAGGAAGCCATCACCGTCGCCGACGTCTTGGTGAAAGAGTGGATATGTCGATTCGGTATTCCAATGGAGCTGCACTCGGATCAAGGCAGAAATTTCGAATCCAACCTTTTCCAAGAAATATGTCTACTGCTGAACATCCGTAAGACAAGAACCACGGCCCTACATCCGCAGTCCGATGGAATGGTGGAACGGATGAACAGGACGATCAACCGCCACTTGTCCAAGGTTGTCTCTGACCATCAAAGAGACTGGGACCAGTATCTTCATTTGTTCCTGATGGCCTATCGATCCGCAGTACACGAGTCAACCGGTCAAACTCCTGCTAGTATTATAATGGGCCGAGAACTGCGACTGCCTTGTGACCTGAAGTTTGGGATACCGCCAGGACAAGACACTGCGGGAGAGGACTACGTCAGCAAACTTCGGCAGAGAATGGACGACATCCACGAACGAGTCTGGTTGAACATCCAGAGTGCCAGCGATAAAATGAAGAAGACCTATGACATCAAGGCCGACGCTGGAGGATTTAAGGTTGATGACCTGGTTTGGCTGTACAACCCCAAACGTCGTCGTGGACTATCACCAAAGTTGCGGAACTCGTGGGAAGGCCCGTATAAAATCGTGAAAAGGATAAACGACCTTGTGTACCGAATCCATAAGCCACCCCGAGGGAAACCAAGGGTCGTCCATTTCAACAGGTTGGCCCCTTACGCTGGAAACCATGACCAAGTTCGCACCCTCAAGCCACCGGAGGATGATATGACGTTCGAGAAGTTTATGTCCTTGTATTCAAACGGGCAGAAAGTTCTACATGGGGTTACTAGAGAGGAGTCACGAGACCTTTCGAGGTGCCTGCTGACTACGCACTAGCGCACTGTGTGGCAGAAGATCTTCGAATGTCCAGGGCATCGCCGTAGTGTTCTCCAAGAAATTTGGTCAACTCCAAACACTGCGGGGCAGAATCCAGAAGTTGGTGGGTGCTACAGTTGAAGAAAGGCCAGAGAAACATCTACTACCTAGTTACCAAGAGGCATTCCCAAGATAAACCGTCCTATGAAGATGTCTGGAAGAGTCTCACCAAACTAAGAGATACTATGGTGGACCAGAATCTGGTGGATCTAGCAATTCCAAAATTGTCCTGTGGTATTGATGGGTTGGACTGGAGAGTCATAAGAAGTATGCTGGAGGCGATATTCAGATCCAGCGGCGTCAAGATTTTGGTTTGCTGTAACCCTCTTCCACGATCGATCATGAAGACCGTGGAGTGTTACTTCCATCGAACTTCACGGTGCAGATATGGGGAGTCATGCAGATATCGTCACACTCCAAGGATGAAATTTCGGGACGAAATGTCTTTAGGAAGGGGGCAATGTAACGAACCTAGGCCGGACCTGTCGCCTCGCGCGTTGCCGTCGACAGCGATGAGGTCATCCCCGGAGATATTCGAGAACAGTCCAGTCGCTCTGCCGTGGAGAGCAACGGTCGATATTGGAAACAATTGGAACATGCCGGTCGCCAACTACCCGAATTCGAAACATCGAGAATGCTGTATCGGAGATAAATATGCAACCCTCAAGTGGAGTCGGACAGTCTGAACGAGCCCATACGATCGAGCTATACAGTGGCGTAGTAATATAAATTAAGTTGTAGATTAAGTGTGAAATAAATTATTAAAACCAAGTTAAGTTTATTTACGTTACAATATAAAAAAAGACAGCCATATACATATGAGAGGAAGTATGGTGCACGAACACACCACTCGCAATGCTAATCATCTCCGTTTATCATTTTCACGTTTAGGCATTGCTCAGGGTTCTTACCAGGACATTATATGCTACAACCATACTTTAGAAATGTTTGGTGAAATCGAAAGTTTCAATGTATTTAAAACAAAATTATTTGAATTTCTGAGTGATCACGCATTTTATTCCTTGGGGGAGTTTCTGAAAACAACATTGATTGTTTGCAATTTCTTGATGTTTCTTATCTTTTCATATATTTTTATCTATATTATCTATATTTTTACTCTGTGTATCATGTTGTGTGTATTTATATTTTGCAACTTATGCACTTTCTTGTATCTGTCTTGCATCATGTGTATGTTTATGAGACTTTTATACAAACATATTTTTTGTACTTTCTATAAATATATATATGTGACTAGTCTGATAAGTTTTATACTGTACTGTGTGAAGCTTCATTGACGAATAAATTTATCTTATCTTATATAATGACCTAAAAAAAAATGTAACGCACCCTTTATCTAAATGAAAGGTAATATTGAACAATTGTTCGTTAGAATGTTACCCTATCTTTTATTCAATGGGCAGTAGCAATTCATTCCTTTTTTTGTAATAAAAAACGATCTGTCAATTGTTTTCAGGATAAGGGTATACTCGAAAATTAAATAAAATATATATTTCAAACAGAGAGAGTCATCAAAAGAAACAAAACACGTTTTTCGCCTACAATAGACTGAAACTATGATATCTTAACAAAATATAACTTGTTGGTTTTGGAAGAGTGCTGGAAAAAAATCCGGAAAAACGATTTTTTTTACTATGCCCCGTATACACCCTAATGTACTATCATCAATAAGATTATAATTGAACATGTTCATGAGTTCCGTTCAATACATTTCCATCCTTACTTTGTCTTATTTCGACTAAAAAACCAGTTTTTTTCTTTGTAAATCCTA
Organism: Gonioctena quinquepunctata; assembly: GCA_018342105.1. Classification (NCBI taxonomy): domain Eukaryota; kingdom Metazoa; phylum Arthropoda; class Insecta; order Coleoptera; family Chrysomelidae; genus Gonioctena; species Gonioctena quinquepunctata. The sequence goes on along the minus strand of JAFIRS010002886.1, from coordinate 17,080 downwards.
CCCCAATACGACGTTTTTACGAACTTTGGCCGCTTATATCTCAGAAACTAAACAGACAAAATCATTTAAACTCACACTTTTATCTAATGACCCATCCTACTATAACATAATGAAATTTCAGCCAATTCGACCGAGAGCCAATTTCCCATATGTTTTCGTGCGGGGTTCTTTATAAAAAATTCCGGGACATCAATGTAAATTCAAGCCTCTTTATTTTCGTTCTTTATGATATGTTTTCAATATTTATTGTGAAAATTAACAGGAAAAATTATCTGATCGACGAAACTCGCCACAATAAATCGACACTTTATAACTGATAGCGTTCCGTTATTGATAATGTAATAAAATAAAAATAAAACAATTTCAATGTAGGAGAAAACGTATTTTAACGTTAATCAAAATCTGAAACGTGACCGACCTAATCGCAAACATTATTCCTTTTGGTTTTGTTTTGTATACCATATTTCCCACATATCTCTATTAGAACACGTCTATAGACCTGAGACGAGGACGTTTCTAGAGATCATTGCCTCCATATTCAACGATTTAGAAATGGCAAATCGAGGTACTACCGTCATTGATTTGGCAATGTTGAAAGATTAAAGTTGAAACTTTGATTTTTCAGGCAATGATTGTGATGAAGCAGCAACTGCTGCTTTTCATTATTTATTGCAATAATCGCGACCAAAAACCAAATTTTCAACTATTTTAATATTAAATTGGTCCTTGATAATTCGTTGCTATGTTAATGATCAACTGCATTTTTCTTAAGCATACCTACCTAACTTTTCATAGTATTATTTGGTTATCGAGTACAACGACAACAACGCTGCAATTCTTCCCGATCCAAAAAAGACGTCCTTCCTAGTCTAGGCTAGAAAAGTGCTCCTTTCTCAAAGAAAAGGCGACCAAGAAGTGGATACTTTGTGGACGGTTGCCAAAAAAACAGTTTTTTAGAAGCTGAGTTCGCTTACTATTTCTTCAGATCGCAGGACTGCGGAAAATTGTTTCGCTTTAATGTTAACATAATGTCACATTTGCATCTATTTTACAAGCTTTTATTCAGTTTCACCTGTCCCGGTCTCTGTCTGTAATGAAATCTAGCAAGTTAAATTTGACCCCCTTCTAGTTGTCCGATTAACGTGAAATTTGGCCATAATGTCGGTTACAATGCATTATGGAATTATAGATAAAAACAAAATGGTGGATTTAATTTTTTGTCGAAATTCATAAAATCAAAATGGCAGCTCCAAGATGATGGACGACCTCTGTGATTATGGTCCGATTCAATACAAAATTGGTATGTGGAGGTTTTCGGGGTCGGAGATTATTAATTTTTTGTCAGAATTCATAAATTTAAGATGGCGGACGAGTTTTGTAATTAAGGTCCGATTCTATTCAAAATTGGTTTGTCGGGATTTTTATCGTCGGAGATAATGAATTCAGTCAGAGATTATTGATTTTTTGTCAGAATTCATAAATTGAAGATGGCAGTTCCAGGATGGCGGACGAGTTATTCTTTAGATGGTTTCCTCATTGGAGAACTAAATGGCTCGGAACATACTGCAAAAAGGCCTCATGACGATGCTTCAACAAAAATGCATATATCAAGGTGTACTTACTAAAAAGCACCAAATAAAATTATTTAAAAATTTTAACACAAGCTTTTATTCAAAAGCACTAAAAAGTAAAAAATAATTGCTTTGGATGGATGTGTAGGTTATTTCGTGAGTTACAGATTCAAAAGCTTGTCGCTTTTGTATTCGAACAGAAAATTTGCGCGATAAGCTTTTGAATCTGTAACTTACGAAATAACCTACGTTACTTTTTAGTTCATCTGAATAAAAGCTTGTCTTCAAAAAGTTTTTATTTAAATATTTATTTGATTTATATTTCAGGGCATATAGAAGCTTTGTTGATTTTGAGTTTTTTGTGAAACGAATATAAGAATTTCCGTATCACTCCCAGAGTTGAAAAATTCACACATCTAACAAACATAAATATGTAAATTTCATTCTTCAAGTATTTTTGGTTCATAACATTCTATATAGTGAAATTTGGTTCACTATGTGGGCTTGGACTCAATTAACGACAAACTTGTGGGTTTCATCTTCTTTGGAAGTGTTGAATTATTATAGCCTATAACCTATACGATTTTCACTTGTGAAAAGAAGATTAGATTGTAAACGTACCAAAGACAAAAACCGATAAAAAGCGCGTTTTACCATTGTTGACGAAGGCGAAATTTGTTTGGAGCTGATAGGACATGTATTTACCCAAACAGCATTATAATGACGGAAACTGATACTGCAACTTCGACTTGGTGTTCATCACGTAATCACCACTAAATGTACCACTATACAGTAGGAATGACTGAATGTTTATATGTGTATGGTTGTAGTTACGTAATTCCCATCTATGGTAGCCACTCCACAGTTCTATAATTTATTAGTATCATTTGAGGTGTCTGAAACATTATGGGCACTGAGCAAATCACTTCAAAGGTTTTCAAATTCAAAAGTGGAAAATAACCGTTGCGGTAACCATCCTGTACCACTTAAATATCACTTAGAAGTCACAGTCTCTTTCAAGAAAGTATGATAGTTTTGGTGACGTTTTGGTAACTTCCATAAAACCTTCAATGTGGCAGGCACTGGATTGTGATATGTGGTGATGGTTGCCACGTTCTTGCTATCTCCATGAGTGATAACCACAGTTCACATTCAATAAGTCACTACAAATTACAATAACCTTCAAAATTCACCATTCCAAAAACCAAATTTTCTCAAATTATTTTATTGTGGCTTACAAAAGTTCGTTTTATCTGTTACGTGAAACGTGAATGATATTCATTCAATATGAAATGGGTTATGCGTTTTCAATGGACAATTTTCCTTAATTTTGAAGTGACCGTGGATTGGTCAGCGCGATGACGAAAACTAACCTAACTTTTCTCAAATTATTTCATTGTGGCTTACAAAAAGTTCGTTTTTCCTATTACGTGAAACGTGAATGATATTCATTCAAAATAAAATGGGTTATGCGTTTTCACAAGACAATTTTTTTTGATTTTGTATAAAAATGTTAATTTTCAATAGAACGGATCTCTGACCTGTGCTCCTGCTTATTATTCATACTTTGAATGTTAATGCCATCATTTTCATTACTTGTTAATTGATAATTGTTACTTGATAATTGTTGATCGGAGCTGCATAAATCCACTATAGCTACATGTCCTTTTTTTACACACTTTATATTAGCTTCACTTGTATGTATGTTTGTTTGTTTGTTTGTAACCGACTCCTTTGGGCGCGATTTTGGCAGGTGTACATAATTCCGGTGACAATGCATTAGGAAATTTTTGTGTGAAAAAAAAACAAAATGGCGGCTCCAATATGGCGTACGAGTTTTTTGATTATGGTCCGATTCGCTTCAAAATTGGTATCCGATGGTTTTTGTGGTCGTAAATAATGATTCTTTTGTCAAAATTGGAAAATTCAGGATGACGGCTCCAAAATGGTGGACGAGTTTTGTGATTATGGTCTGATTCTATTCAAAATTGGTACGTGTGGGTTTTTGGGGTCGAATATTATGATTATTTTGTAAAAAATGGAAAATTCAGGATGGCGGCTTTAAAATGGCGGTCTGATTCTATTCAAAATTGGTATGTGGGGATTTTTGATGTCGAATATTATGGTTCTTTTGTAAAAATTGAAAAATTCAAGATGGCGGCTTTAAAATGGCCGCCGAGTTTTGTGATTATGGTCTGATTCTATTCAAAATTGGTATGTGGGGGTTTTTGATGTCGAATATTATGATTCTTTTGAAAAAATTGGAAAATTCAAGATGGCGGCTTCAAAATGGTCGCCGAGTTTTGTGATTATGGTCTGATTCTATTCAAAATTGGTATAGGGGGGTTTTTGGGGACGAAAATCATGATTCTTTTGTGAAAATTCAAAAATTCAAGATGGCGGCTTTAAAATGGCGGCCGAGTTTTGTGATTATGGTCTGATTCTATTCAAAATTGGTATGGGGGGGTTTTTGGTGTCGGAGATTATGATTACCTAATTTAATAAGATTATTCCATTTTTTTATTTGCATAAAAATAATAAAAATAATAGTTTTTATAAATAAACCACACTAAAAAGAAGGAAATAAATAATAGTTTAAAAAAACTGAAAAACACGCTTTTATAGAAAACCAGACAAAAAAATAGAAAATAAGAAAAAAAATTATTTTATTTAAAAAAAAGCTTGGGGTGCATGGTATCAATAATTATATAGTACATTACACACCATGCACCCCACGCTTTTTCTTCAAATAAATTTTTTTTTCTTATTTTCAATTTTTTTTTGTCTGGTTTTCTATAAAAGCGTGTTTTTTAGTTTTTCCAAACTATTATTTATTTATTTAACAATTATAGAACGTGTACCGGCAATTTTGAGGTTATAACTTTGAAGTGGCAGGTTATAATAGCCCGACATGTTCGTCCCTTTTAAGGGTATTGTAATTTTTGGGTTATAACTTTGAAATGGTGAGTCATGGGCCTGCGACGTGGGTGCCACTTTCCAGTGGTGGAAAAGTTTATAATTCAGTTCCACTGGGCTTTTCATGATGGCAGGAGCTTTAGAGTGGTATATTTACACTTTCTGCCACTTTAAAGTTATATTCTCCAAAAGCCGCCATATTTACAGAAAATGCTGTGTCGCCATTATTAGAGAAATGATCGAAATATCCAATAAAGATTTATTTGTCATCAGCACTGCATCAAACGTAGTTATTTGTTACGTAAGTATTTGTTTCAACTAACCAAGATTGATAAAACAATATTTGAGGGATTTGAGTACATTATTTCAGAGGCGAGTTATTTCCGAAATTATAATGTTTTCCTTAAATGAAGTGTATTCAGATGGCGCGTGCTCACAATCGAGCTACAACACCCATATTTCACATAAAACTTTCAATCGTTTTAATTTTATACCGATCAGAAGTATCCAAATTCAATATACCTACTTACTTACGCGTTCGTATGTTATATATTATCATAGTTGATCGAGTGTTAGAAATGAATCAGGCAAAATGGAAGAATGATGAACATTTATCACAAAAATATGTTGCTGAACAGAGATCGAGCTACATATTATTTACACAAACGCAGTCAGTTGTTGAACGTGTCTAGTGTCGGCCACTACATATCCACGTTTTTGCTAGGTGACCACAACGTGGTTGGAAAGTGGCTATCTGAGATCCAGGAACCTAGATCGGAACCACCAAACCGGATCGGAACCGTGTATATTACGTGGCAGTGGTTGTGGTCAAATAATTCAAAGTTTTCCAGAATCGTGGCTGCTACGTTCCGTGCACTTAAAACGCTACTTGGGTACGGCCACGTGGGTATTCAGAAAACCCCCCAAATTTCGTTTTTCTATCTTCAATAATAAAAAAGTTATAGGGGTGAGCCAACTTGGAGAATCTCCGGATATATCGGTAATTTGGATAGATGATGCAAATGTTTTTATGTGTAATAAAAAGTATCCCAATAGGGATATGTTCCGGGTAGGGAACCGATCCCGTTTTCCCATCAGAACGCCGATGTGTGGTTCAATCCATACGAGTGCTGCTGGATTTTATGGAGTGCATAATACAATTTGGTGATGTGACCGACTTTTCAATTTTCAGCATTAAGAGAGGAATGGAAAAAGCGACGGGGCTTTAATTTCATATGATGGAGTAGGGGACTATAATCGCTCATAATGGAAGGGGCGTAGTTTGTACACCACCCCATGTAATATTTTGTTTGATGAATCAAGAATGACGTTGGTTGTTTCCTCACAACTGAGCAATTCGTTGAAAATCGGTTCCATGAAATTGTATTTTTATGGAAAGATTGATGGATCGAATGGAATTTTCGGCGTTCTACTCCCTCATTTTGTGTGAAGTTTGTAAATTAGGAGGAAGGAAATTTATGAATTTCCTTTGAATTGAAAATCCCTTGCATATTATATTTCGAGGTTTGAAAATATCGAAGACGAAACGATTCATTAAGAAGTAGAAATGTTTTTTTTTTTTTATATTCTGGTTCCCACGAAAAGGGATATCCTGTAATGTTCAGAGAACATCGTGGGAACCAAGGGAAAGAAGGTAGGAGTTGGTGTTCTTCTTAAATTTCTGGAGGTTGTATGCCTCGGGAAACACCTCCCTAGGCAATGAGTTCCAAAGCCTCGCTGTTCGTTGGATGAACGAGTCTTTGAAAAGTGATGTTCTGCAGGTCTCCAAAGTGACCACGAAGGGGTGTGATGACTGAACTTGACGGGTTAGTCTCGAAGAGACTGCCAAAGCAGGACCGATTGTTGATATTTCAGAAGAGCATCGCCCATGAACATATCTATAAAATAGAGACAAATCGCCAACTTTTCTACGGTGTTCCAGACAAGTGAGCGAGTTTGTAAGCGAGGAATCACCGACGAGACGAATTGCCCTTTTTTGGACAGAATCCAATAGCCTCAGGATATGTTTAGGTGCCGCACTCCAAATATGGGAACAGTATTCCAGGACAGGTCGGATCTGTGCCTTATAGATCATAAGCAGCTGGGTGGGTGTGAAATAGCTCTTGGCACGAAACAAAAAACCAAGTTTTGGGATGCACTTTTGGCAATGGACCTCACGTGATTTTCCCAGGAAAGGTTATTGCTGATAGTAATACCAAGCATCGATATGGATGACTTCAGTGGTATGGTTACTCCTGACAAAGTTATGTTAGGCACAGTGAGATCGACTTTTCTAGAGAAAAGACATGCTTGTGTTTTGTTTGCATTGAATTCTACCAAGTTATTAGATCCCCACTCGAGAATTGTTGCTAAGTCCATATTTATATTATTAACATTTCTTCCTCGTTCATTTCTGGTTTCAGGGCCCTGGAAGAGAAAGCGGTATGGAGGGTACTATCATCGGCAAAGCTGTGTACTGGACATGAAGTTGCTTTCAACAGGTCGTTGATGTGAAGTAGAAATAGTGTTGGTGCGAGAATATATCCTTGCGGAACACCAGCATTTATGAGTAGAGTGTCAGATGAAACTCCATCGACCACTACATGGAGAGACCTGTTTGAGAGAAAACTAGCAAGCAGAGAACACAGCTTAGGGGGCAAGCCATAAGACGGAAGCTTGGCGAGGAGTCCCTGGTGCCAAACTCGATCGAACGCCTTGGAGATATCTAATGCCACAGCTAAAGTTTCTCCATACTTTTCAATAGATAGCTGCCATATATGTGAGACGTAAGCGAGCAGGTCACTAGTTGATCTCTGATGGCGGAAGCCATATTGCCTATCGTTGACAATTCCTGAGTCTTCCAGATATTTCATGAGCTCGATGTTGATGGCTTTTTCCATGACCTTTGAAATAATAGATAGCAGTGCGATAGGTCTGTAGTTGCTAGGTAGGGCCTTTTTGCCTTTTTTAGGGACTGGCTGTACTCTTGCAATTTTCCAGTTGGACGGAAATACCCCCAAATTGTAAGAGTGGTTGAACAACTTGCAAAGAACAGGTGTTAGTTCAGGGGCACATTTCTTGAGAACAATCGGCGGGATTCCGTCAGATCCACAGGCTTTGTTGGTGTTGAGACCCAGCAAAATCTTTCTGATAGTACGTTGGCGAAAGGTGATCTCGGGCATGTGACTGTCAATAGGTGTAATGTTCGGGGGTTGTTTTCCCGATGAATCCAGAGTGGAATTTCCAGCAAATAGGTGCGCAAAGATATTGGCTTTTTCCTGGGCAGTCGTTGCTAGTGTTCCATCTTCTTTGGTTAGAGGAGGAAATGAGCTGGAAGTGAAGTTTCTTCCCACAGCTTTGGCGAAAGACCAAAATGAACGGGATCCGTCAGGACATTCAGCAAGTTTTGATCTTATTTTGGCATTGTGGGCATCTTTTGAGCATTCTATTGTCTCTTTGCATATGCCTCTAGCCTCGACATATGCTGCTCTGGTCTCAGGGCCCGGATTTTTTAGCCATCGATGGTATGCTGCCTGTTTGGAAGCCACAGCTCTAGAGCAGTTTCTGTTAAACCAGGTCTTATCGGATGATGTTCTTCTTTCGGTATTCGGTATGTAGGTTTGCATCCCCAACATGATGATTTCAGAAATTGTCTCAGCACATCGTGTTGGATCTACTGAAGAGAAACAAACTCTCTTCCATGGAAACGTTGAGAAAACATACGAAGACCTTCCCAGTCGGCCGAATTGTAATGCCACATGAGACGGGGTGGTATTGTGCAGCTCGATGGTAAATGGAAAGAGCATGTTGTGGAGATGAGGGTGTGATCAGAGTTTCCAAGTGGGGCACAAACTTCTATTCTATACGGGTCAGGATTGGTGGTGAGGAAAAGATCTAGTGTATTGGCAGACTGGTTGTTGACATCAGGGATGCGGGTTGGTAGCTCGACCAGTTGTTCTAGACCATGAGTGATGGCGAAGGCCTCGGCTTGACGACCCGCATCATCTGTTTTGTTAGAGAATTTGAGCCAGGCAGCGTTATGTACATTAAAGTCTCCCATGATTATGGTTTCAGCTGTTGGATGGTTCTCCTGAATGTAGTCCAGTTTGAGTGATAAAAACTCAAAGAGGTCGTTATATGAAGGTTCATTAGGTGATAGGTAAAGGCAGCAGAGGAACTTAGTCAGTTTGGTATCAGATAGCTTGAACCACATCACATCAAAGTCTTTCGGTTCCAAACTCTCTTCACGCTGGCATGAAAGGTTAGCCTTAGCGTAAAGGCAGACTCCACCTTTGAACCTGAATCGAGAATGGAGTTCGTAACCAGGACAAAGCATATGGACCTTGTTGGTGGACGAGTTTACTTGTGTTTCTGTTAGAGCCAGAATATCCGGTTTTTCGTCTGTAGGTGATGGTGGACGTCATTGATGTTCTTGTTGAGTCCGCGGATGTTGCAAAATTAATCTTTAATGTTGAGTCCCTCGAGTACCTCTCGCCCGGAAATCCGAATGGAGAGGTATTTTGCTTCCGGAGTGTTTTACTCTAGGAGACTTCATCATTATTACTATTAGGATGCACCTGAAAATAAAGGAGGAATTGGGGAGGAAAGAGAGAGACCGGAAAGTATCGACCGAACACTGAAACATGGAATGATCCATTTCACAGCACACAAAGTCGATATGGTGGTATTTCACCGGGCGATGAGACCATCTTCCACCTACGGTTATCCTTTCAGTCGCCTCTTACGACAGGCAGGATTTACCATGGGGCTATTCTGAAGCCGACCCCATACAGTGCGAACCTCTGTCCCAAGTTGGGGTATAATTTTTTTAAAATCCTTTGTTTATCGAAATTTAAAGAAGTCAGTGAGTTCCAAACATTTTATTATGATTATTTCCCCCTCATTATTTTTGAACCAATCAAATGGCAGAAATTTCAAACAGAGAACCAATCAGATCAGTTTTTAACCGACGAAACCAAAACGGAGGAGGTTCTCTAGTCGACGCGTATATATATTTTTTTATGTATGATCACGCATAACTTTTCACAGAGCAGTTCGATTCCGATGATTCTTTTTCCATTGGATAAGGTTTACTTCGAAGTTGGTCCCATTCGAATTTGAACAAAAAAATCCATCCCTAAGGGTAGCAAAATGGAGGATATTGATCGTTCACCCTCTGAATTTTGGTCCGTTAACCGATTCTCCGATCAGGCATAACTTTGTAGTGGGTTTTCCGATTTGGATGATTCTTTTTTTATTAGAAAGGGTATACCTCATAGTTGATCATAATTCAATTTGAAATGAAATTATCCACCCCTATGGGTAGAAAAATATGGGATGATTGATTTTTCACTTGTGGTCATTGGCACACATATGTAGTTGACATTGACAGATCCTCCCACATCCGTCACAATTACATTCTATGAGAGGATGGAATTATATACGAAGTGATGAAATCAACTAACCAGAACTTTCAAAAATAATTTATATTATATAACAATAAATACTTGAAGTAGATAATCATATTATTTAACAGTTAATAGTTGAAGTAAGCTAGGTAAGTAGTATTTTGGAAGTAATAAAAAATCAAGTAGGTAGTAATTAGTAGATTTCAGCCACAAAAAATTTAAAAATGAAATCTTTTTAACAAAAAATTAAACCGACGAAAAAATCAACTGAAAAGCACAAATTAAAATAAACCTTCTTAGTCTTAATGATAATTGAGCTCCTAAACTAATGTGAGTAACTAAATTTTAGTCGGCGCCAAACAAAGTAACAATTGGATTAGGTATAGTGTAAAATCATGCATAGCGGCGTTTTGATTACTTCTTCAAAGTAATATAATGATCTTCGATGATTGTTCGTTTGGCGCCGACTCAAAATTGGTTACTCACATTAGTTTGGGGGCTCAATTATCATTAAGACTAAGAAGGTTTATTTTATCTTTTGCTTTTCAGTTGATTATTCGTCGGTTTAATTTTTTTAAATATAGTGATAAATGTCTTCCCGCTGTTTTGCGATAAAACGACATAATTAATCTTCCGCAAAATGTCTATTCCACAAATATTTTACTAGTTTGGACCCAAACTTGTGTGATTTAGGTTATTAGGTTTCCAGATGAAACAAGAAGGTATAATGTTCCTTAGTAAGGATAGAGGAATAAAATGGTATTTTTGTTTTTTTAAATCTTGTTCAAAGTACATGGGGTCCTCGTTGGATTCCAAACACATTTTCTTCATAACAATTTTCGATATCTTGTCAATTTGACCAATTTTTCGGCAACACAGACAATTTTTTTTGAAATTCCCGCCAAATCTGAGGTCACGTGATATAAGTCGCAACGGATTTCTCAGTTGTCAGACATGCAGAAACGAACTTACATTATAGTTTTTCAGAAATTTCAATATCAAATTTTTTTCCCATATGTAGCCAAGTTTATGCCGGACACTGTATATAATTTTCGTTCAATATATCTAAGAATTTAATAACAGTCTTGAAAAAAGGAAATAAAGTGTTATCCACATATATTTTCTTTATTTTACAAAATATATTTATTCAATTGCTATCTACATCGGTATAAATGATATCACTTTCCATTTCATCCGCTTCGTCATATAAATCAGGATCGTTTATCACAACATCGGTAGTCGAAAATTCCCTCCCATTTTATTTTCAAAGTTCTATTAGAGAAAAAAATCACACCACATTTCAACAAGTTTTATTATAGGGAAAGAAAATTTTAAAATTTTAGAGTGGAAAAAAAATCCATTTTGAAAATAGGGGTGTAGGAAAAAAATCCTTTATATTTCACAATCCAGATACCAAGACATATAATTCACTTGAATAAAACCGTCAGATAAGGTGCTGTAGTTCAAATAATTCATTTTTCCTGTTATAGAGTTACTGAAGCTCAAACCCCCTCCCCCAAGGGGGAACATCTGGGCTAGTGAATCATCCAGGTACTCGGACGTCAAATTAACTCAAATGTAACTCTCAGAAAGCATGTTGTATGTCGAAAATGCCTTTTTTTACTTTGAAAATTCGTAAATTTTCCAAATTTTTGGGGGTTTGCCAACATTTTTCCAGTGCGTAAAAATGTCTTGCATTTGGTTCTCTATGTTCCTCGAATGTCTAAGAAGAAGACAAAAATATGCAAGACGTTTTCCTTGAAAATTCAGAAGAATAGACGGCTAAATCTACAAACTGACCAATTTTGGGTTTTTCAATCTAACCTAAAAACTTTCTATGACCAGGTTTTCGTCTTGAGAATGGATTTTTCTACTCCATGACTCTTAACAAACAAGATGGAAAAGGTTTCAGGTTGACTTCAACACAGATGCCTAAAAATTAAAAGAAAATGTTGTCTTTTTTAACCGACGAAACCAAAAAGGAGGAGGTTCTCTAGTCGACCCGTATATTTTTTTTTCCATCCCTTTTTTTATGTATGATCACGCATAACTTTTTACTGAGGCGTACGATTCCGATAATTTTTTAGTGGATAGGGTGTACTTCGAAGGTGGTCCCATTTCAATTTAAAAGATGAAATCCACCCCTAAGGGTAGCAACATGAAGGTTATTGATCACTCACCCTCTGAATTCTGGTCCGTTAACCGATTCTATCAGGCATAACTTTGTACTGGGTTCTTCGATTCGGATGATTCTTTTTTTAATATATAGGGTATACCTTATATTTGGATTTCGAGAGGAATCGAATCGAATGGAATTATTTACCCTTACGGGTAGAAAAATAGGGGATAATTGATTTTTCACTTATGAACATTGGCACACACATACGTAGTTGACAATGACAGATCGCTACTGACATTATTTCTGTTCCACATCCGTCAAAACCATTATATTCTATGAGAGGATGGAATGATATACAAAGTAATGAAATACACTAACCAGAACAACGAAAATAATTTATATTACAACAAATAGTAAAAGTAGATAATCATATTATTTAACTGGTATTTTTTTTTTTTTTTTTTTTTTTTATTGTACACCACCCAACAGAAATCCATTTACAGGGTGGGAAAATCACAGGTACAAAAACAAAAAACATAAATAATTTGAGAATCAGTAAAGATACAACAATAAACTAGAGAAAAAAGAAAATTAATATCAAAAACTGATTTTTTTCAATGAAGCAATGCTGCAAGAGAAAATGTCACAACTGTCATTGACAGCATTGAAGTTGTTGCAAATTCTGAATAAGGGTGAGTTTTTCTGTACATTTGTTCTAGAGAATTCGAGGTAAAATAGAGTGTTATGTCTTGAATTTACTCTTGGAACATGAAAATTCAGCATACTCAAAATAGCACTACAGTTGATTTGGCCATGGATCACCTTATAAAGGAAAATCAGAGCAGATGTATTCCTTCTACTTGCAAGAGAGGTGAAGTTATGTCTCTCTAGTAAAGCGGTATTACATATTCCTGTAGCAGGGTACGCACCATCTTCTTTGAAAGAGAGATATTTCATAAAGCGTCTATGGATTCGTTCAAGATTATTTGAATGGACATTATAATATGGACACCAAATGATAGATGCATACTCTGTTTTAGAACGGACATAGGAATTATATAACAGTAGCAGTGTGTTCTTATTCGAGAAATCACGAGTATTTCTGACAATGAAACCTAAAGCCCAATTTCCAAAAATATTAGTTGTTGTTTGGAGTGAATGTTACAATTGAGCACTTATTAGCATTTAATAGAAGACGATTATTTTTGCACCAAGTATTTACTCTATCTAGGGCGTTTTGTAAAATGGTACAGTCATTCTGGCAGTTTATTTTTATATATAATTTCAAATCATCCGCATATAATAGACAATTGACTCCGACATCCTCAATAATGTCATTTATGAACAGATTGAAGAAAAGTGGACCCAAAACACAACCTTGTGGAACGCCTGATGTTGGTGTAAATAAAATGGAATTCTGGCCATGGCACTCAACGTAGAGGGAGCGGTTTTGTAGATAAGAGGTGAAAAAGGTGTTCAAGTGCATTCAGTTTACTGAGTAAAATATCATGATCAAGCTTATCGAAGGCCTTGGAAAAGTCCGTATATATGACATCTACCTGGGCATTATTTTCGAATGTGTTGGATATGTACTGGGTAATACAGAAGAGATTTGTGGTAGTTGACCTACCTTTGAAGAAGCCATGTTGTAACTCAGTTATTTGATTTTTGACATGGTTGTAAAGTGGTTTATTAAGAAGGATTTCAAAAGATTTTGAGAAATTATTGACTATTGTAATAGGCCGATAGTTTTCTATGTCATGTTTGTCACCTTTTTTGAAAACTGGTATTAATTTAGATTGTCTCAACACATCAGGGAACTGTTGGTATTTTATTGAGAGGTTGAAAAGTATTGCCAGAGGTGCAGCGAATACGGAGGCACAGTCATGAATCAGGAAAGCTGGTATTTTATCAGGTCCCATTGTAAATTTTGGCTTGATTTTTTTGAGAGCTTCACAAACTTCACTTTCCGAAAATTCAGTTATGATCAAAGCATCATTCGCCAAGTTTACGGTAGTATTATTTTGTATGGTTTGACTAGGTGTAGCGTAAGAATTGCTAAAATCCCCAAAGGCATTTGCAATGCTTACGGGGTCATTATGTTCAGCCATCATAGACCATTGTTAGTGGTAGAGATGACGAGTGTTTCTTTTTTTACAAATTGCCAGAATTTTTTTGGTCCGTTTTGATTTGCTGTTCGATATTACGGCAGTACAGTTGGTAGTTAGATTCAATTTCAGACTTTACTTCTTCATGTTTTGGAATTCAATGAATGCAAGCTGATCCTGGAATTTTTTTGTATCTGCACCAAGCTCTATGTTTACATTTGAGTTTCTTATAATGCTCGAATTATACCAAGGCGGGTAGTTTCTTTTACAGGCCTTAACTAAGGGACAACAGAGTGAATAATTTCATTCAACTTGTGATAAAACTTATTGAATGCTTCATTCAAATCAGGTATATTTAACAAAAGTCCCAATCAGTTTAGCAATTTTGGTAGAGTACAGGAAGATTTGCCTTTATAGTTATAATAGACCGAGTTAGTTTTATTTTTATTATTACAACGTTTACCGATTATATCATATGTAATTGGAGGAGGGGTGATGATTGTCTTCTGGAATTAATATTTCAGGAGCTGACTCAACGGTACATATAAAGTTCTAAAACCAAGTCTAAAATGTTATTATTGCTGTTTGTGATACTGTTGTATTGATCTAATTGAAAAAGTTAATAAAATTGAATAATGAGGAAACACGGGGCGATGGCTCCCTACCATCCAGAGTAGTTAAGTATTCACTTAAATTGAAGTCACCAATAAAAAAGTATGTTGTTATTGTACAAGAAATCTAATGAGCTCAGTATTTCAAAGAGGGCGTTATACGTTTCTGCTGTGTTATTTGGAGGAATATAAAGAATAATTATGTAGCAAGATTGATGTTCTACTTTATTTTCGCACATAGTATGTCAATCATATATAAGTCGTTAAACGAAGGATGTGCCTTCAAATTTAGATTTTCAACTGTACATATGCTATTATCAATGGCGAGCGCAACTCCCCCTCCACGAGTAACATTCATATTATCTAGATCACGATCACATCTCAGAACGGTATATCTATTCGAATCAAACATTTCAGCATTTCCCACCCCGGGTCCTAACCATGATTCTGTTATTGCAATAATTGAGTACTCGCTCTGCGCAGATGCAAGCAATAATTTGGTTGTCTTTGAATTGAGTCCACGCATGTTTTGATAATAAACTGACAATTTGCATGTCGATATTGTAGCAGTTGAATGACTTGAGCTCAAATTCAGAGAAGAGGGCACCTTTAGTTGCTACTTTTTAGGCGCACCAAATAGATCTCGCTTCATTTTCTCAAAAGCTCTTTGTAAGTTCACAGTTAGGATAATCCCAGACAGCATGATCAGTGTTAATATTAGTTTGTTCATTACGTTTGATATTTGCACAATTTATGCATTGTTTTTTGGCTATTAGGCTTACAGCCTTCAAGGCCGTGAGCCTCGGAACAAATAGGACAAGTCAACTCACCTTTACATGTAGACTTAGAATGAAAAAAACTATTACATTTGAAGCAACGAGGAACAAATATGGCTTCAAAAACAGAACAGCTAGTTGAAGTAAGGTGGGTAAGTAAGTATTTTGGAAGTAATCAAAAAACAAGTAGGTAGTAATTAGTATATTTTAGCCATAAAAAATTCAAAAATAAAAACTTTTTAACAAAAAATTAAACCGACGAAATCGGAACTGAAAAGTAAAATTGAATAAACCTTTGTTCAGTAACTAGCTCCTAAACTATAAGTAACCACTTTGAGTTGGCGCCAAACAAACAATCAACGAACATCATTAAATTACTTCAAAAAAATTATCAGAATGTCACCGCGCAACTCGATGCCATCATTTCACGCCTTACCTTATTCATTTGCTTGCTTGTTTGGCGCCGACTCAAAATTAGTTACTTACATTAGTTTAGGAGCTTAGTTACTGAGACTTAGGAGGTTTATTTTATTTTTTACTTTCAGTTCCGTATTTCGTCGGTTTAATTTTTTGTTAAAAAGTTTTTGTTCTATATTTTCACTACATCCACTTTATACCACCTTATTCCTGGCGATTTGGACTATCAATTTTGCAAATTGCAAGACATCCTCCACGACAGGTGGTTTCGACATGTATCTCCAATGGCCATAATTTAAAAAGTAGAACGTGTTCAGACAAATGACACGTACCAGTGGGTTTGGGGGCTCAAGGAACATGTTTATCATAATACAGGTTGTTTTTTGTTATTACAGCTCTCTACTCTCTAACTTCTTATTCCTCAACACGTTTAGGGCATTTGACACTTCATTTTCGGTTATATGATCATTTTTTAACCGACGAAATAAAAAAGGAGCAGGTTCTCTAGTCGACGCGTTTTTTTTATGTATGACCATGCATAATTTTTTACAAAACAGTCCCATTCCCCTTATTCTTTTTTTATTGATAAGGTGTACTTGAAGTTTTGGCCCATTAATTTAAAAAAAAGACTCCAAGGGGGGCAAAAAAGGGGGATATTGACGTTAACCCTCTGAATTTTGGCCGTTAACCGATTCTAACAATTCAATTCAAATATACTTTATTGTCATAAGGGGAAAAAACCCTTTTTTTACAAAGCTTGTTAACCTAAAATTAATAACAATATACAGGGAACAATACAAACTATCTACATATTGAAAATTTAAATAGGCTTTTCAAAGTTTGAAAATTTTTTTACACCTTATTGCATGAAAAGTATAATTATCACAGAAATTTCATCCAAAATAATCATTCATTCTAAAGGGAAAAAATACAAAAGGGAAACTAAAACTTTAAAACATTTCCGTTACAAATAAAATCTCGGGTTACCCTTTTTTGGGACAAATTAAAATCTATTGGAATATTCATCCAAGTTTTTAAAAGGTGTTTTGTTAATAAGTTTAACAAAGTTGAAAGGGTTTTTTATATTTTGTTTCGTTCGGCGGTGGTTATATATCTTGATTCTGGATATATAATTGAGTCCAAAAATTTTTTAT